>WAAF01017086.1:0-12963 GCA_013400475.1 Tricholaema leucomelas | reverse complement strand
ATGGAGAGAGCATAGGCTGGGCCACACGCTCAGTGTGGGCTTATGCAACCTGTTTACAAGCTGCTTATATAACTTGTTTACTACACAGGCCTTAGCAGGGCCGGGGCCAGGCAGACACCATGGCACCTTGGCCTTTTGTACCTTTTATGCCTTTTCATGTGTTTACCAGTTTTGGGCTTGTTTACCCCTGGTTTGGGGAGGAACATGCCTGGGCAGGCAAAGCAAAGTGAGGCATAGAACGAGTGTATTTTTCGGGCCTGTGGGCCCTCCACAACAGTCAGTTGCCCTTCCATTATCCACTGTTGCTGTGACTTCATCATAAAAAGCCACCAAATTCATCAGGCACAATTTGCCCTTGGTGAAGCCATGATGGTTACCACCAGTCACCTCTGCTTTGTTTTCCATTTGCCTTAGCAGAGCCTTCAGGAGGATCTGCTCCATGATCTTGTCAGATACAGAGGTGAGACTGACTGGTCTGTAGTTCCCAGGGTCATCCTTTTTTCCCCTTCTTGAAGATGGGTGTTACGTTTGCCCTTTTCCAGTCAGCAGGAACTTCACCAGTCTGCCAGGACATTTCAGTTATGATACACAGTGGTGCACTCCACACAGTTTGGTGGCATCAGCAAACTCTCTGACAGTGCACTCTCTGCCCTCATCCAGGTAATTGATGAACATATTGAACAGAACTGGTCCCACTGATCCCTGTGGGACCCCACTAGTTATGGGCCTCCAACTAGACTCCTTCCCATTGACCACAACTCTCTGGCTTCTTTCCCTCAACCGTTTCCCAATCCACATTACTGCCTGATCACCCAGACCACACTGCCTAAGGTTAGCCAGAAGGATGCTATGGGAGACAATGTCAAATGCTTTACTGAAATCAAGATAAACCACATCACTGCTCTACCATCATAAATCCACCTGGTTATGTCCTCATAAAAGGCTATCAGGTTGGTCAAACATGACCTTCTCTTGGTAAAATCCTGTCGACTGCCCCTAATGACCCTCCTGTCCTCAATATGCCTAGGTACAGCTCCAAGGATAAATTTCTCCATTACCATTCCGGGGACAGAGGTGAGGCTGACTGGTCTATAGTTACCTGGGTCGTCCTTCTTACTCTTCTAAAAGATTGAAGTGATGTTTGCCCTCCTCTGCCTGCCTCCAGGCACCTCTCCTGTCTGCTGTGATTTAGTGAAGATGGTAGACAGTGGTTTGGGAATGATCTGTGCCCTCTCCCTCAGCACCCAGGTGCATGCCATTGAGACCCATGAATTTAATGGATGTGCAGATTACTCAGCCGTTCCTTAATCCAGTCCTCATCAATCAGAGAAGACTCCTTTGTCATGCTTTCCTCTGGTGCCTCAGGTGTCAGGGGCTCCTGAGGACAGTCTCCAGCAGTATAGACAAGGACAAAGAAGGCATTTAGTAATTCTGCCTTCTATGCGTCCTCTGTCACCAAGGCATTCACCTCATTCAGCAGAGGGCTGCTTTTCCTGCAATGTATTGAAGCCCTTTTTGTTATCCGTGACCTCCATTGCAAGGTTGAGTTCCAGTGAGGCCTTAGCCTTCCTCGTTGTTTCCCTACACCCTCTGACAGCAGTCGTATAGTCCTCCCAGGTGGCCAGCCCCTCCTTCCATGATCTGTAGACTCTCTTTTTCCACTTAAGTTTGCTTAGCAGTTCCTTACTTAACCATGCAGGTCTCCTGGCTTTCTTTGTCAATTTCCCACTTGCTGGATGCACTGATCTTGAGCTTGGAAAAAGAGGTCCTTAAATGTTAACCTGCTATCATGGGCCCCTCTGCCTTCTGCTACCCTGTCCCATGAGATTTCCCCCAGCAATTGCTTGAAAAGACCAAAGTTGGCCCTCCTGAAATCCAGGGTTGTAGTGCTGCTGGATATCCTGTTCCTACCAGACAAGATCTTGAACTCCATCTCATGATCACTAAGGCCAAGGCTGCCCTCAGCCTTCACTGCTTCAACCAGACCCTCCTTGTTGGTGAGGATAAGATCCAGCAGTGCTCCCCTCCTAGTTGGCTCCTCCACTGTTGGGTATAGTAATATTAAATGTAGTGATTCTATAGAATTGTCTGAATATTATACACTGGAACATAAGCCATGAACAGCCGAGAGTGCACGATCTCAGAAGTGCTGAGTTGAGATAGAATAGAGGGTTGGAATGACCTTAGAGAATGGTGTAACAAATATGAACAAATGTAAGGCTGGAGCCTGTGTTTTTCACCTATCTCTGCTGACTTCGATTGCTCAGACACAATGTAGGTGTTGTTGAGAGAATATGGTGAAAGTCTACGCTAATTAGTGTGTGACTCCTAACGCAAGTACATGTAACCAACTACAGTTTGTAGCCTTCTGATGAAAGGTGTATAGACACGTTTGGAATGCAATAAACGCATTGGCTTGTGTCAGGCATCTTCCTGTCTCTTCTGATGTCTATGGCATTTAGCCCGTGGCACCTATGAGAATCAGGGTGTGTGATTGTGAGGCTGATCAGGTGGCCTGTAATAGCCACTCACAACTGCATCACCCATGCTAGCCTGTCCCTTAATCCTCACCCACAAGCTCTCAACTTGCCCCTCATCCACCCCAGACAGAACTCAAGACATTCTAGTTGCTCCCTCACATAAGGAGCCACTCTACCACCTCGCTTTGCTGTTCTGTCTTTCCTAAAAGGGGCATAGCCAACCATGACCACACTCCAGTCATGTGAGCTGTCCCACCATGTCTCTGTAATTGCCACCAGGTCATAATCCCGTGACTGCATTTGGTTTTCTAACTACTCCTGTTTATTTTGCAGGCATTATAAAAAAATATGTTTCTCATTACCATAGAATCATAGAATGGTTTAGGTTGGAAGGTAAAGCACTATAGGAAGAGAGAAGGGCAATGAAGCTAATGAAGGGTCTTGAGAATAGGCATTAGGAGTGGCTGAGGAAGCTGGAGTTGTTTAGTCTGAAGAAACAGAGGCTGAAGTACCTGGAAGGAATCTGGGTGTTTATCTCTTCTCACAAGTCACAACTGACAGGACAAGAGGAAATGGCAACAAGTTATACCAGGAGAGGGTTAAATTAAACATTAGGAAAAAAAAATTATGCCAAAAGGATTATCGAAGACTGGAACATGCTGCCCAGGGAAGTGGTCAAATTGTCATCCCTGGATGCATTGAAAAGCCGTATCTCTGAGCCATGGTTCTCAGGGATATTGCATAGTAGTGGCCCTGGAAGAGTAACATAATGATTGGACTTGATGATCCTACGGGTCGTTTCCAACCGTAGTGATTCTTTAATGAGTCTATTAAAGTAGTAATTCTATTACTTGTTTTGAAGTAGTCTTGAGATTTATTTCTGGTTTGTGGATTTCTGCTTTTAAAAAGATGAGTTTTCTCTCCCAAGGAATGATCTGCCTTCAGTTGGTGATTTTAATCTCAAGAAATAATTGTTGCTACCTCTATGTTTTGTGCTAATTTTGCATAATGAAATGATTTTGATCACAGGGGAAAAAAAATTATAACCATCTGTCTAGAAACTTCAGTAGAGTAGATGTTTTCACTAACTGCTGTAATTTAGGAGTGAAGGAAGATTCTTTCATTTAAATGTCATCTTGTATGGCTTGGTGGAGATCAATCATCCTGTAAGCAGCTCTCTGTCCTAACTAATACTGTCTGGTGTGTGACTTTTTGTCTTTGCTTTCTAATCCTTTTCTAGATCCTGGAATCTCTCTGGATAGTGATGAGCCGCAATTTGAGCCTCTTGTTTACTACAGTTACAACGCTAGTGACAATCGTCTTCCATAGTGGGACAGCTCTTCTGAATTTTGTGCTTTCAGTGGTAAGTAGTATGTCATCAGTTTGCATGGCTTGCTTTTCTGAAAGAACCTAATTGGACACATGGTGACAACAAAAAATCAAACCTAGAGCATTGAAAACTTCTAACCTTATCTAATACCAACATTCTCTAAGATTTCACAGCTTCCCAGTTTGTTGGTTTGGAGGACATTCTATGCAAATGGCAAGGTTTGTGTAATTTCCACATTAGTATCATTCCAGTCATGGAAAACTCTTATTTCTGTCCTTGAAGGTACTGAGTGGTACCTTGTGATATCCTATATAATTACTGAAGTCTTACGCCATGTCCTCATAAGTATATCCTTATTTAAGAGCCAATGCTCTTAGAGGGAAAATTTGTTACAGGCAAATGTCAGCAAAAGTATTTGTTTCACAAGGATCAGCTTACATCCCTTTTTTAATGACGTGTCTTCAGCAAATCTGTGACACAGAATTGTTTCATTGTATTTAACCTCTATGAGTTCTTAATACTTAGAATACTACACAAAGTTAGTTCTTGCTAATGTTGTTGCCCACACTGAACAGTAGTCGCTGAAACCTTTTTGTTAAAGATATTTTCTTTAAAGAATGTATTATTTTTAGTGTCCTATGCAAGCTGGATGTTTATAGTTTCTTTTATTTCTGAATGCCGCAGCTGTGTTGGCGTAATTAATAAGGGAAGAGGTAAATTCTTTCATCTCATTTTCTGAGACATTTATTACTTAATCTCCTAAAACACTGCCCTGGGACGTTTTCCTAAGTGAATATGCACTGATCTTGGAAGCTCGATGAAGTCCATGTTGTGGTTTTTGGATTTTAGTTCAGAGATCAGAAACATTTGCTTGAAAACAAAGTGTTTTGTGATTTTGTCTTCATTGCTCAGAAAGGCAGTCATTGTAGACAAAACTACAAAACTGGAATAATGTTTAACAACGTTTCACGGCTGCTGTCTGGATTCTTTTCAGTATTTAAGAAAGAACAAATCACAGTGAGACTTAATGGAATGGCTGTCTTGAAGAAAAACATTGTCACTTTTGTTGTTCTCTAGTGGTTTTTCAGATAGTAAAGAAAAGAATGCATGGGAATTATTTAATTTCTTTTTTGCTTAGTTCACTGTTTCATCTGTGTTGGCACATTGAAAAAAGTGTTTGAGAAGTCATTATACTTAAAAACAATAAGTCTGGATATTAGTTGCAGATTATTTCAATGCATTCATTGCTCAGACAAAATTAGCTTTATGTTTCTAGCTCAAGATGAGCCTGCAGTGTGCACATGCAGCCCAGACAGCAACCCTGTGCTGGGCTGCATCAAGAGCAGTGTGGGCAGCAGGGCAAGGGAGGGGATTCTCCCCCTTTACTCTGCTCTCCTCAGACCCCACCTGGAGTACTGTGTGCAGTTCTGGAGCCCCCAACACAAGAAGGACATGGAACTGCTGGAGCCAGTCCAGAGGAGAGCCACGAAGATGCTCAGAGGGCTGCAGCAGCTCTGCTATGAGGACAGGCTGAGAGAGTTGGGGCTCTTCAGCCTGGAGAAGAGAAGGCTTCGAGGAGACCTTAGAGTGGCTTTCCAGTATCTGAAGGGAGCCTACAGGAAGGCTGGGGAGGGACTATTGACAAGGTCTGGTAATGTTAGGATGAGGGGGAATGAGTTTAAGCTGGAAGAGGGGAGATTTAGACTGGGTGTTAGGAGGAAGTTCTTTACAGTGAGGGTGGTGAGACACTGGCACAGGTTGCCCAGGGAGGTTGTGGATGCTTCCTCCCTGGAGGCGTTTAAGGCCAGGCTGGATGAGGCCTTGAGCAACCTGCTCTAGTGAGAGGTGTCCCTGCCTATGGCAGGGGGTTGGAGCTGGATGATCCTTGAGGTCCCTTCCAACCTAAACCATTCTATGATTCTATGATTCTATGATTCTAATACCACATTCATTATGTGCTGTTGATGTGATGCAAGATCCTGCCTTTTTGCCTGGCAGGAGAGTCCTGCCGCTTGCTTGGGCACTCTACAGTCATCTGATTTAGCAGAGCTAGCTGAAATATTGTTGTATTGGAATTATTTTAAAGGTTTTTTGGGGGTGGGAAATGGAATACTGGGGTTTTGTCCTCTTCTGTTTTGCAGGATTCTTAGTTGCCACAAAAGAGATTTTACAAGTTTGAAGTGGCACATACTAATTTAATTTTTGCAACACGATGATACCTGAAGGAAATAGCTTTTCAAGTGATTACATTTCAATTTAGTTTTATTATTTAGATGAATAAAAGTGAATTTTATTCTTATAAATGGTTTAAAAAATTTTGCTTTAAAACATAAAAATAATGGACACTTTTACAAATGAATGTTCTGAATAAATTGATATTCCATCAAAACATTCAGTAGGAAGCAACCTCTGCAGTGTATCCATTCATGAATCAGTAAGACTGTATTCAGATACTCCACAGACATCATCATTACAACACTAGTTACACTGAGTGGCATTTCTATTTAACTTCTGAACACAAGTTTCTGTCTATATGCACAGAGATATACACACATGTATGCCTTTGTGTTGACATGTACATACATATATATATATACATACACAGATGCATACACAGACTCTTCTTACACTGTTACAAATACTGGAAGAGAGAAAAGCTCTGTGTGGTTGACGTACATCTATTTTTGATGCTAGGGATGCAGATTTTAGATGCTGGGTTAAAAAATCCACTAAAAAAAGCATAGGGGCAGAAAGTTGAGTATGAAAGACAGATAAGAAAATATTTCCCAAGTCTATGGACCTGACACACAAGTAATTAAGTGATGTGCTTCTTGACATATGTGGAAATGCTGAATTAACAGTATAGCTTTCTGCTTGAATGTAGTCTGTACCCCATCAAATTAGAGTATTTAAAGTTTTAGGCTACATAACATCCTACAGCAAAAAAATAATCCATCAATTGTGGCTCTACTGCTCTGCATTTTCGAAAGATCATAGAAAATGGGAGAGGTGCCTCAGGACTGGAGGAAAGCCAGTGTCACTTCAAAAAGGGCAAGACCTAGGAAGCTACAGACCAGTCAGCCTCACCTCTGTCCCTGCAAAGATTATGATACAGCTCATTCTGTAGGTCATCTCTAAGCATATGAGAGAAAACCAGGTTATTAGAAGCAGCCAGTATCGAAACAGGTGAAATGGTCACAAGTGACGTGCAAAAGGCTGAGGTTCTCAATGACTTCTCTACCTCAGTCTTCACTGCAAAGGCCTCCAGCCACACTCCTGGAACCATGGAAGATAATGGCAGGAACTGGAAGGAAGAACTGCCCATCATTAGTGAAGATCAGGTTCATGATCACCTGAAGAACCTGAAAGTGTTCAAGTCCATGGGACCCGATGTGATACAGCTATGCATGCTGAGAGAACTGGCGGATGAGGTTGCTAAACCCCTCTGTATTCTATTCCAGAAGTCATGGCAGTCTGGCGAAGTCCCCACTGACTGGAGAAAGGGAAACACAACCCTCATTTTCAAAAAGGGTAGGAAGGAGGAGCCAGGGAACTCCAGGCCAGTCAGTCTCACCTCTGTGCCCAGTAAGATCATGGAGCAGATCCTCCTGGAGGCACTACTGAGACGGGAGAACAGTGAAGAGATGACTGGGTACAATTGGCATGGCTTCACCAAGGGCAAATCCTGCCTGACAAACCTGATGGCCTTCTATGAACAGGTCACAACATTCATAGATGAGGGGCAAGCAACTGATGTCATTTACCTGGCCCTGAGCAAAGCCTTTGACACTGCTCCGCACCACATCCTGGTCTCCAAGCTGGTGAAACGTGGGTTTGATGGGTGGACCACTAGATGGATAAAACTGGCTTGATGGCCGCACCCAGAGAGGGGCTGTCAACGGGTCCATGTCCAAGTTGAGGCCAATGACAAATGGAGTCCCTGGAGGAGTCCCTCAGGGATCAGTCCTGGGACCAGTCTTGTTCAGCATCTCTATTGATGACATGGACGGTGGCACTGAGTGCACCCTCAGCAGTTTTGCTGACAACACCAAGCTGTGTGGTGCAGCAGACATGCTGGAGGAAAGGGATGCTGCTGGGTTCCTCGAAGTCTGTGCAGGAGACCAGAATGACACAGCCTCATCAATATGATGGATAAAGTTGATTCTGTTTATTGAAGCTAAGAGTGATGCTTATATAATGGCTCAATACAACGTGTATCATTCTGATAGATTGTATAACAGAAACATGGGCTGTTCACATGCATCAAGACAGAGCTGACCAACCTGCCCCCTTCTCAAGGCCCCCTTGCACAGCTCAGCTACTGATAGTGGCTAACTTTGCAGCTTCTCTGCCAGCCCCCTTCAAGGCTGTTTTTCTCTGCAGCTGTGCTCCTTATCAGAATGACCTAGCATTACCCTTTCTTCTCTCCTTTACTTCAGACTGCTCAATTCTGTCCAAACCCCAGCAGGACACCATCCTGGAACAGCAGGGACCTGGACAGGCTGGAGAGGTGGGCACAAGCCAACCTCTTGAGGTTCAACAAGACCAAGTGCAAGGTCCTGCATCTAGGTCCAGGCAATTCCAAGCACAAATACAGACTGGGCAGTGACTGGCTGGAGAGCAACCCTGAGGAGAGAGACTTGGGGGTGGTGGTGGACAAGAAGCTCAACATCAGCCAGCAGTGTGTACTTGCAGCCCAGAAGGCCAAGCAGATCTTGGGCAGCATCAGGAGAACTGTGGCCAGCAGGTCGAGGGAGGTGATTCTCCCCCTCTACTCCACTCTGGTGAGACCCCACCTGGAGGACTGTGTCCAGTTTGGAGCCCCCATTACAAGAAGGATGTGGACATGCTGGAGCATGTCCAGAAAAGGGCACTGAGATGATCAGAGGGTTGGAGCACCTCTCCGATGAGGACAGACTGAAAGAGTTGGGGCTGTTCAGTCTGCAGAAGAGGAGGCTCTGAGGTGACCTTATTGTGGCCTTTCAGTATCTGAAGGGGGCCTACAAAAATGCTGGGGGAGCACTTTTCAGGATATCAGGGAATGACAGTACTAGGGGGAATGGAGTGAAGCTGGAGATGGGTAGGTTCAGGCTGGATGTGAGGAGGAAGTTCTTCACCATGAGAGTGGTGAGACCCTGGAATGTGTTGCTCAGGGAGGTGGTTGAGATCCCATCCCTGGAGGTGTTTGAGGCCAGGCTGAATGAGGCTCTGGCCAGCCTGATAGAGAGTAGGGTATCCCTGCCCATGGCAGGGGGGTTGAAACTAGATGATCCTTGTGGTCCCTTCCAACCCTGACTGATTCTATGATTTTATTTTACCAAAGGGAAATCATGTTTGACTGATCTAATAGCCTTCTGTGATAGTGTGACTGAAGGGGTAGATGAAGAAGAGCAGGTTGTTCCCTGGGCTGCAGCAAGGCTTTTGACACTATCTCCCATAACATGCTTGTAGGTAAGCTCAGGAAGTCTGAGTTAGAAGAGTGAATGGTGCAATAGATGGTGAACTGGATGAACAACAAAGCTCAGAGAGTTGTGGTCAGTGGCTCAAAGTTCAGTTGAATACTTGTAACTAGGGACCAGTACTGGGTCCAGACTTACTCAGCATCTTCATCAGTAACCTGGATGAGGGGATGGAGTATACCCTTGTGGTAGTGGGCCAAAATAGGCCCAGTACAGGTCCCTGCTTCCCTCTCCCCATTCCAGAGTGGGGAGACATGGGAAAGAGGACAGAGGGGCCTAGATCAAGGACATCTGAGGTCAAGGGCTTGACCAGACTTATTTTGCTCCTGTTTACATCTTGTGGTAAACAAAGTGCACACACCTGGTATATGGTTACCTTTTGTAAGGCACATGCCTTCCCCAAATATGCTTAAGCTCTGTCAAAATGCCATTCCATTGGTTAATGGTTCTGTTTAATCTCAATTGCCAGATGTTTCGCAGGCAATTGATAAAAGTATGTCAGAGTTGTAAAAAGCTTGCCATATTGCTTTGTGCTGTGCCTTGTTGCTTCAAGCTATGCCTTGATGCTTTAAGCCTTGAACTCCCAGAATCTTCGCTATGATTCAGTTTACTGGGAAGAAGCACACGCACCCATCACCTTGCTCATAGGCAGAGAAAGTCTTTGCCAAATGCTGTCCAGAACCTCCCCAGTCTTGACACATCATCATCCTTGGTTTTACCAAGAGAACCTCACCAGCAGGAAAGAGTTGTCTAGTGTGATAGTTTAGGCTTTACTGGAAAATTCCAGTAAGAGAAATCAGTACTTTCCTTAAAGTTCAGTGCAGAATCTGTCTGAACAGGGCATTAGTTGTGAAAGAGTAACATTGATGAAGTCTATGTCATTCACTGGTTTGCTAATTGGTATATAAATCCAGTACATAAACAATTTCCTTCTCTTGGCTTTTGGGCACTGGCACTGTTCACTGTTCCTTCACTTGTCCCTGACTCCTCCACACTGAATACTAACCTTGACTGACCAAATAACACATGAGATCTTGCTCGTTTTCTGTCTGGGGAGAGAGAAGATGGTCTTGGCCCCTCTAAGCTTTCTTTGAGGGTTAGAAGATTTGGTTTCTGTATTATTTCTGAATTGTATGTAATTGTAAATATATTTTGTATATATGCTTGTACATATAGTTTTCTGTAAAATACAGCTTTATCTTACTTAAAAACTGTCTGAGCTGGTCTGGTAAATTTTAATTTGTGGAGTGATTTCCTAAACCCACCACACCTAGCCATGCAGAAAAGGGGGGAAGTCTGGGGGAGCCAAGTGTTCTTGGAAAGCTGTATCTTGCTGCAACTTGCAGTTACAGCCTTGACAGTGATAAGCCACTTCAGCCTGAGCACCCCTCTTACACAGACCTCAGCGTAGTCCGCACTGAGAGAGAAAACAGATTATTGCCAAGTGGAACCTCAGTGCAGAACCCAGAGCCCCAGATGGCACCGTGCACCTGAGAATGGACCAGGACTCAGTCAGAGGACTATGTGAGACTCCCAGACAGTCTACTAGTCCTGGGGAAACTCTAAAAGCTTTTACCGGTCACTGTACCAGCAACATCACCCCTTTAAGTGTTTTGAGTACTGTTTGGATCATAAGCACAGCCACAGAAGGATTCCAGAGTTGCTAATCTGTGAGTAAACAATTTCTATAAAGACTCTGTAAAAAGGTTCTCTGCTTTAGCTCTGTTCCTACTTTGTACCTTATAGTTGCTTTTAGCAGAAAGGTTCCTCTTGAGTCCCTCTGGAGGGCAAGTGGCATATTGCGCTGCAGGATACTCTACTGGTTTGCATTTTCTGGTTTTGCTAAACTGTTTAAATACTGCCCTATACACTGTACATATCTTGTAATAAATTGCATGACTGAGCACAAAAGACCCTGTAAATAATGTAATAATTTGTAATTAATAATGTTATTAATTCCTGCCTTATTCATAATTTCTTAATTCATATCAACTGTCATCAAGTTGATGTGAACCTGGGAGGATAGGCTGACAGACCAGAAAGCTGTGCTACCATTCAGCAAGGCATGGACAGGCTGGACAGCTGGGCAAAGGGGAACATAATGAGGTTTAACAACAATAAGTATAGAGTCATGCATTTGGGGAGGAGCAACACCATGCGCCAGTACAGATTAGAGGTTGACCTGCTGGAAAGCAGCTCCATGGAGAAGGGCATTGAAGCCCAGGTGGACAGTTGTAATGGCAGGTATTATGGTGTGAGATAGGATTTGTCAAAATTAATGTAGTTTATTAATTTTGATGTTGAGGACTCTCACTATTTGCCACATTTTTAATAAGAGGTTCTTTGCAACAGTCATGGAATCATTACACATAGGAAAACAGAGACTAGAACACTTAAGAAATAACTAGCAATAATAAAACAAACATTAAACCATTAGAACTGGAAAGAGGATCTTGTGGTTGGTTGTACCACTTGCCCACTAGAAGAACTTGAGAAGCTTCTTTCTGCTTAAGGCAGAAGGCACTTGGATTCACTTAGAGTTTTACAGAGTTTTGCTAAGGGCTTTGAGTATTTACTTAGAAAAGTTTTCTCTGGGTTTCTGGGACTGTACAGTTTCTCACAGTACCCAAATGCTGTCAGGAGGTTCTGTCAGTATCTTCTTAACTGCTAAGCCTTGTAGATCTTCCCAGGCTGGGAGAGAGGCAGATGATCTCTGACCTGATCCTGGTTCCTCTTTGACGATTTCTGTCCCTTCTAGGGCTCCCAGTCTTGGCAGAAGACTTGCAGGTGAGCAGTCTTGGTAAGGATGACTTGCAGATGTGCAGATGGGCATAAAATCACACTGGCTAAGTGAGCCTATCACATGAAGGCACCTAATGCCTAAGCCTGGTAAACTGAGACAAGGCAGTTTCCAGGTAGGCAAACCCAAAGTATCAGAGCTTGTTAGTGTGTATCAGACAGAATGTTGCAGAGCATGGCAAGATGCAATGGCAGTGAGGCAGAAGAACATTGAGGCAGAGCACCTTGTGTTTACCTGCTCATCTCTTTTTATCAGTGTAGCCTGAGTGTGGCTCCTTTGGCTAAAGATCAGCCAATCAGAATGGCAGTTTACCAAAACTGACCATATTAGGTAAAGTCAGGGCTTACTTTTACCTTTTCAGGGCAGAACACAAACAAGTACATGAACACATGAGGTACTCTCTGTTTACAAGTTTGGAAGGAGAGAAGGAGGCTTGGAGGCACCAGGCCTTCTGTCTTCCTTTCCCACGGTTGCTTCTCCCATCGGCAGAAGGAGGGACAAGCCAGGACATGTTTAGGCCTATTTTGGCCTTCCACAACAACAGTAAATTAGTCATGAGACAACAATATGCCCTTGTGGTGGTGGTATCCTAGGGTACATTAAGAAGAGTGTGGCTAGCAGGTCAGAGATGATTCTCAGGTACCTGCTGTCCACCATCAGTAAGTTTGCAGACAACATCAAACTGGGAGCATGTGTCAATCTTTTGGACAGCCTGGGATAGATGGGCACAGTCCAACACCATGAATTTTAACAAGGCTAAGTGCCAAGTTCTACACTTTGGCCACAACAACCCTATGTAGTGATACAGGCTGGATACAGAGTGGCTGGAGAGCAACAAGGCAGAGGGCACCTGGGGTACTGGTTGGTAGCTGAACATGACCCAGCAGTGTGCCC
>WAAF01017081.1:0-10934 GCA_013400475.1 Tricholaema leucomelas | reverse complement strand
TGTGCCAAGAGGAACCAGGATCAGCTCAGAGGTTGTCTACTGTTGCAGAACCCTGATTAGCTTGCCATGGGAACGTGGTCAAGGCCCCACAGATCAGTGTGATCGAGGCAAAGCCACATGGACTCCAGATGACTCAATGTGAATTATGCCAGAGACCTTTATTGATCATTTTGGCTCTCAATATATACCCTCAGGGCACAAATCACAGGCCTACTCATTAGCATAATTAGTCAAGGACAACCCACTCCATCAGCATAAACCATGCCTTGTTTTCCTCATTAACAAGGTGTCCATTATTTAACCCTTCTGAGGTAAGGTAGCCAGCAGCTGGTGGGAACCAAGGTCAGCGTCCACCTGTTATTATCCTTCTTCATTTGGCATTCCCACAGTCTGCCTCTTTCCCAGCACCCTGCTAGAGCCTGGGAAGATCTAGAAGCCTCAATGTCTATCAAGACACCAACAGAACTCCCTTCAAGGATTTGGGTACTGTCTGGAAACTGTAGTTAGCCCAGGGAATCTGGAGATAACACTTTGTGAGTAAGCTTCTCTATAACTGGATTCCATTGTGCCTTCTGCCTTAGCAGAATGGAGTCTCTCAGGTCTCTCTCGAGGGCAAGTGGGATAGAATCATAGAATCATAGACTCACAGCATCAACCATGTTGGAAGAGACCTCCAAGCTCAGCCAGTTCAACCTAACACCTAACCCTAGCCAGTCAACCAGGCCATGGCACTAAGTGCCTCATCCAGGCTTTGCTTCAACACCTCCTGGGACAGCGACTCCACCACCTCCCTGGGCAGCCCATTCCAATGCCAATCACTCTCTCTGCCAACAACTTCCTCCTAACATCCAGCCTAGACCTGCCCTGGCACAGCTTGNTCTGGACACGCTCAAGCATCTCAATGTCCCTCTTAAACTGGGGGGCCCAGAACTGGACACAGTACTCGAGGTGTGGTCTAACCAGTGCAGAGTACAGGGGCAGAATGACCTCCCTGCTCCTGCTGGCCACACCATTCCTGATGCAGGCCAGGATGCCATTGGCTCTCTTGGCCACCTGGGCACACTGCTGGCTCATGTTCAGGCGGGTATCAATCAGCACCCCCAGATCCCTTTCTGTTTGGCTGCTCTCCAGCCACTCTGACCCCAGCCTGTAGCTCTGCATGGGGTTGTTGTGGCCAAAGTGCAGCCCCTGGCACTTGGAGCCATTGAATGCCATCCCCTTGGACTCTGCCCATCTGTCCAGACGGTCGAGGTCCTGCTGCAGAGCCCTTCTGCCCTCCAGCCCAGCCACATCTGCCCCCAGCTTGGTGTCATCTGCAAACTTGCTGATGATGCATTTCAAGTGGGATTTATCACTTATGATTTTTTTTCCCCTACAGACCTACTGTGCCAGGTCCATCTTGTTTGTGAGATGGAAGCAGTATAGAAAGCTTGACAGAGATGAAAAAAGATGTACACCTCGAAGAGTTTGATTTGAAGACTAATTAGAAGATGCTCCACCATTCCACATTACCAGGAACATTTGTTGTTGGCTAACAAAGGGAAAACATTTACCCATCTGTCACACAAAACACTGTTCCTGACATTCTATGAGGAATTAATAGCTACAGATAATTTGATCTTGAAAAAAAATGAAAAATGTGTGGTTTCACCATCACCTAAACTGGAAATGTCAAAAATAATTCACCTGGGAGGCAAGAGAAAAGGGAACTCATCCTTAGAGACAAAGACAGATGGAGGACGCTCAGGGCAGACCTCATTGCTGTCTACAACTACCTGAAGGGAGGCTGTAGCCAGATGGGGTTGGGCTCTTCTGCCAGGCAAGCAGCAAGAGAAGAAGAGGACACAGCGTCAAGTTGTGCCCAGGAAGGTCTAGGCTGGATGTTAGGAGGAAGTTGTTGGCAGACAGAGTGACTGGCATTGGAATGGGCTGCCCAGGGAGGTGGTGGAGTCCCTATCCCTGGAGGTGTTGAAGCCAAGCCTGGCTGGGGCACTTAGTGCCATGGTCTGATTGATTGGCCAGGGCTGGGTGCTAGGTTGGACTGGCTGAGCTTAGAGGTCTCTTCCAACCTGGCTGATTCTCTGTATGATTCTGTGACATATTGATGTCTCTTTGTAAGCATACACAAATATTGCAGAAGTATGCTCAGATTTGGAGAACATTAAAATGAAAGCAATAATCAAAAGGCTAATTTCACTTTCCCGAGAATGTGTCTATGCAGAAGGGCAGCTGTGGAGTGAAGACAAATCAAAAAGTATGCAACTCTTTACAGGAGGCTAACAACAGAGAAACCCACATGTAACCAATGTGTTTAAATGAGAGAAAATCAAAGGTTGCTACTTTTGTCAAGCAATTAAGAAATTGTCTACAATGGCTTGGTTCATGAAGAACCAGGGAAGTTATCTGAACAACTGAGGATTCAATCTGAACAACTGAGGATTCAATCTGAACAATTGAGGATTCAATCTGAGCAGCCAAGGAGTCAATCTGAACAACCAAGGATTTAATCTGAACAACTGAGGATTCAATCTGAACAGCCAAGGATTCATTCTGAACAATTGAGGATTCAATCTGAGCAGCCAAGGATTTAATCTAAACAATTGAGGATTTAATCTGAACAGCCAAGGATTCATTCTGAACAATTGAGGATTCAATCTGAACAGCCAAGGATTCATTCTGAACAATTGAGGATTTAATCTGAACAACCAAGGATTCAATCTGAACAACTAAGGATTCAAAGTGAGCAGCCAAGGATTCAATCTGAGCAGCCAAGGATTCAATCTGAACAACCAAGGATTCAATTTGAGCAGCCAAGGATTTAATCTGAACAATTGAGGATTTAATCTGAACAACCAAGGATTCATTCTGAACAACTGAGGATTCAATCTGAACAGCCAAGGATTCATTCTGAACAATTGAGGATTTAATCTGAACAACCAAGGATTTAATCTGAACAATTGAGGATTTAATCTGAACAACCAAGGATTCAATCTTAACAACTAAGCATTCAAAGTGAGCAGCCAAGGGTTCAATCTGAACAGCCAAGGATTCAATCTGAACAACCAAGGATTTAATCTGAACAACCAAGGATTCAACCTGAACAACTAAGGATTCAATCTGAGCAGCCAAGGATTCAATCTGAGCAGCCAAGGATTCAATCTGAGCAGCCAAGGATTCAATCTGAACAACCAAGGATTCAACCTGAACAACTAAGGATTCAAAGTGAACAGCCAAGGATTCAATCTGAACAACCAAGGATTTAACATAAACAATTGAGGATTTAATCTGAATAATTGAGGGTTTAATCTGAACAATCAAGGATTTAATCTGCACAATCAATGATTCAATCTGAACAACCAAGGACTCAATCTGAACAACCAAGGACTCAATCTGAACAACCAAGGACTCAATCTGAATAATTGAGGATTTAATCTGAACAACCAATAACTGAATCTGATCAACCAAGGACTAAATCTGAACAACCAAGGATTTAATCTGCACAATCAACGATTCAATCTGAACAACTGAGGATTCAATCTGAACAACCAAGGATTCAACGTGAATGATTGAGGATTTAATCTGGACAACCAAGAATTCAATTTGAACAACAAAAATAATTCAATTTGAACAACAAAAAGGATTCAATATCAACACCAAAAAGGATTCAATATCAACAATCAAGGATTCAATCTGAACAACAAAAAGGATTCAATCTGAACAACCAAGGATTCAATCTGAACAACAAAAAGGATTCAATCTGAACAATTGAGGATTTAATCTGACCAACCAAGGATTGAACCTGAATAACAAGGATTGAATCTGAACAACCAAGAATTCAATCTGAACAAATGGTTTTGGCATCTTTTCCTTCCTTTCAGTAATCACAACTGACAGAAGGAAGATGTAGATGATAATTTTTCACCTCAGTGGCTCTGGGTATAAGACAGCACAAGAAATTAAATTAGGATATGCATGGTGAATAATAGTTTATGTCCAGATATAATCTTCTGATGAGTACAAATGAAGCAAACCATGATTTAGATAGGAGCACTGAAGTCTTAAAGCAGAGGTATTTTATCCCTCCTATGCTCTGACAGCAGCTAATGCAGGCAGGCAGGCAGGCAGCAGAACGAGCCTACTAATAGTACATGTGAAATTCTGACATGGAGCTCTAATTCCCCCCAAGGACTTACAGCTACCTGAAGGGACATTGTGGAGAGACAGGAGCTGGTCTCTTCTCACAGGTAGTTGAATCACAGAATCATAGAATCAAGCAGATTGGAAGAGACCTCCAAGATCATCCAGTCCAACCTAGCACCCAGCCCTGGCCAATCAACCAGACCATGGCACTAAGTGCCTCATTTACTTGAACACCTCCAGGGACAGTGACTCCACCCCCTCCCTGGGCAGCCCATTCCAATGCCAATCACTCTCTCTGCCAACAACTTCCTCCTAACATCCAGCCTAGACCTGTCCTAGAACAACTTGAGGCTGTGTCCCCTTCTTCTGTTGATGGCTGCATGGCAGCAGAGCCCAACCCCANGTGCTGAGCACAGGGGCAGAACAACCTCCCTTTTGCAGGCCACACTTCTCCTGAGCCAGCCCAGGATGCCATTGGCTCTCCTGCCCACCTGGGCACACTGCTGCATGTTGTCACAGACAATGCCTGCTTCTAGCAGTAACAACATCCAAATGACTTTAAAACACACCCAGGGTTGGTGGCTCCACCACCTCTCTGGGCAGCTCATTCCAATGCCTGACCACTCTTGCTGGGAGAAAAAAAATCTCCTACTGTCTGGTCTAACCCTGCCCTGCTGCAGCTTGAGGCCATTCCCTTTTGTTCTGTGTCTACTTACCTGTGAGAAGAGACCAGTACCAACCTCTCCACAACCTCCTTTCAGATAGTTGTAGAGACAATGAAGTCTCCTCTCAGCCTCCTCGTTTTCAAACTAACCAGCCCCAGCTCCTTCAATTGCTCTTCAAATGTGCACAGAAGGCAGACAGTTCATTACCCTCAAATTCCAAGCAGTCTGTGTTGAGGTCATATTGCCTGGACTGGATAAGTCACCAACAGACAAAAGAGAGTATTGATCAAGCTTTCAGGACTCACAGGTACACACTTGCAGGATGTGTGCTGCTGATATCAGGCTGCTCAAATCATCAGGGAATAAACTCCCAGCAAGGGAAAAAACCACTCATCAACCAAAAGCTCCACAAATGTTTACACCACTGCATCACTACACTAAGTAGGATCTGATTCAGTCACCCTATGAGAAGCAAAAATGGGAGAAGATCTGCCAAATGTTACTGCAGGCTACAAGAGTGGAAGCTGTATGCTGCTTCTCCCTCTAACAACACACAGCAGGCACTACTGCTGCTGCTGGCTGCCCTCCCTGTGGGCTTCAGAGACAAAGGGAGAGAAGGCAGCAATGAGCAGAGAGACCTATCCAAACCAAAGTGGATTCAAGTAGTAACCTCTCAAAAATGAGATGCTGCAAATGCTTGCACGGAGATGGAGACAGACAAACTCTGCATTGCTCAGAAAGGGAGGTAGCAAAGGTTTTCTTTACCACTGGTGTGCAAAAAGAACAAGACCATAGCCATGTTACATGTATGCTTCCATGTAATCTTAGAGAGGGAACAGGGCAAGAAGAATGAAGTGATAGAATCAGAGACTCAACCAGGCTCTCAGCAACCTGATCTAGTGGAGGATGTCCCTGCTGACTGCAGGGAGGTTGGACCTGATGACCTGTGGGTAACCCTTCCAACCCAAACCATTCTATGATTCTAACTAAGAAGACAGTTGAACAAGTGAAGGAGTTGGGTCAAAGGAGACAGAAGAGGCAATAAGGGACAGAGAGGAGGGTGAAATCACAGCCCAAAGGAAACTAGGCTAGTGTGAGACCTCAGCACAAGCAATTAGAGTCATTGAATCAAGCAGGTTGGAAGAGACCTCCAAGATCATCCAGTCCAACCTAGCACCCAGCCCTGGCCAATCAACCAGACCATGGCACTAAGTGCCTCATCCAGGCTTATTTTGAACACTTCCAGGGATGGTGACTCCACCACAATCCAGTTTTCAGGAACAATAACAGAAACTCTTGAAAATCTTGGTCAGTGGAAGATTAAACGTTATAGGAATCTCATCATGGGTTGTGGTAAAGGGGAAATTCACTATGATAAAACCACCCTTAAAAAACAGAAGGTAAGTCATAGAATTATAGAGTGGCCTAGGCTGGAAGAGACCTCACAGATCATCAATGGGCAGGGAAGCTGGACATGAGGAAGTTGTTCAGCATGAGAGTGGTGAGAGTCTGGAATGGGTTGCCCAGGGAGATGGTTGAGGCTTCATCCCTGGAGGTGTTTAAGGCCAGGCTGGATGGGGCTCTGGCCAGCCTGATCTAGGGTAGGGTGTCCCTGGCCATGGCAGGGAGGCTGGAACTAGCTGCTCCTTGTGGTCCCTTCCAACCCTGACTGATTCTATGATGCTAAAAACCCCTCAGCTAGTCTATGTTACTCAAGGTCCCATCCAACCTGCCCTTCAACATCTCCAGGCAGGGTCATCCACAACCTCTCTGCACAATCCATTCCAGAGTCTTGCCCTCCTAGAGAAGAATGCAGTTCACCCTGAGTAAGTCTGTCAAGCACTTTGATAGACTTTCTCCATGCTCTTCAAACAAAGGCCATCAGGTCCAACCTCCCTGCAGTCTGCTTGCAATCACTGTTGCAAGCCCAAGGAGGATGCTCAGGAGTGGCAGGCTGGCAGCCACCAGCTAAACAGGATTAAAAGGCAGACTGGTGAAAAGGGCAATGAAAAAGTGCTTTCAGCCCAAAATTTAGGCATCTGCAGTATGGATATTGCAATGCCCTCACATGGATGCCTAAACAGCAAGGCCAACATTGTTCCCTCTGTAATGGAAGCTCCATGACCCTACTGGGCTGAAATGTGAAGTGCTTGGCTGGGAAGCAAATTTAAAAGCTAGTCAGGAGAAGAGCAGCATGAAAAACGCTCACAGAACTCTGCCCAGGGTGCAGACAATCTGGGTTTATTCCAGCTTGGAAAGAGACTCGGGAGCTGGGAAGTTCTGTGAAAGGCATTTCAGGTTCTCAGGTAGTCTCCTGACTCCTCTCCTGACTACCTTGGAACCACAGACCATAGGAAACTTGATTTTTTCTGGATGGAAAAAAATACTAAACTGGCTTCAGTTAGGATTTGAGCTTGTGCTGGTTAGAGGCTAATTGGAACATTTTAATGAGAGGAATTAGATGCTAGGCTGTGAAAAGTAAACAATGGTGATGCCTGCTCCACTCATAGGCTTGGTGAGATGGATAAAAGCAAGGACACAAACATAGGTAAGACAGAGTGTGTGTGTCTGTCTGTCTGTCAGTGTCTCTGCTTTTCTCCCTGGGCTGCTTCTGCGTAACTAATCCTTCTGCTTCTAACCCCCCTGGTGTGGGGCTCTGTTGGAGTCAGTGGCTCTGCTTTTCTCCCTGGGTTGCTTCTGTGTAACTAATCCTTCTGCTTCTAACCTCCCTTGCCAATCCTCCAAACTCACCTTGCACATAAGGCAAAGTCTGGGGTAAGGTAGAGGGGTGGAAAGAAGGTGTCAGGGTGGTTGGGAGCCCCTCCTGGGCACTCTGGTTTCTGGCAGGGCTGTTGTGTTTCTGTATTACCTTTAACTTGTCTATCTCTGTCTATAGCTGTAACTGCTGTAACTCTCTGCTTGTATCTTGTGCTAAGCTGTGAATACAAAGCTTCATTTCTTAACTCCCAGCTGGCTGAGTCTAGTCTGGGTGATTTCATAAGAATGGAGGGGCAGGTAACTCCCAAATCATCACATAGCTCTTAAAGGTCAATAAAATGTTTCCAGCATTTAACAAATTTACAAAAAGGAACCACAGGCTTTGTTGCTTAAATACTGATCCCACCAGCAGCATACTGTTGGCATCATTTCTGCACTAAACCCACACTTTTTTTGGGCTCATGAATGTGTTAGACAAATATATATGAAACAACATATAAATAAATCATACAAATGATTCATAAGAAATGATTTCCACTTCCTAAAGGCCAACTAAAAAAAAAAACAACCCCAAAAAACCACAAACCAAACAACTAAGAATCAAAGAAACACAAATTAGATTCACGCCCAGATTGCTCCTAGAAGGATGCACCAAAGAATGACCTTTGTGGCCCTCCTCTGGACTGTTGGAACCATGAGGATGCACAGAGGGCTGCAGCAGCTCTGCTCTGAGGACAGGCTGAGAGAGTTGGGGCTCTGCAGCCTGGAGAAGAGAAGGCTTTGAGGAGACCTTGGAGTGGCCTTCCAGTATCTGAAGGGAGCCTACAGGAAGGCTGGGGAGGGACTATTGACAAGGTCTGGGAATGACAGGATGAGGAGGAATGGGTTTGAACTGGCAGAGGGGAGATTTAGACTGGATGTTAGGAAGTTGTTTGCAGTGAGGGTGGTGAGACACTGGCACAGGTTGCCCAGGGAGGTTGTGGAGCACAGAATCACCCAATGTGATCAAAGATCAGATTGATCCCACAACCTCCCGGGAGGTGCTCAAGGCCAGGTTGGATGAGGCCTTGAGAGACCTGTTCTAGCAAGAGATGTCCCTGCCTACGGCAGGTTGTTTGAACTGGCTGAGCTTTGAGGTCATTTCCAACCTAACCCATTTTATGATTCTGGTTGAGTTGAAGCTTTTTTTCCACTTTAAAGGACCCTCTGCTTCACTGCATTTATAGCCTAAAGAATGTCTTACATGTACCACTCTTTAAGGCTACTTCATTTAGAGAATTCCAAACCTATCCAAATCCACTAAATCCAAAAATCTCATAGAATCATAGAATCAGTCAGGTTGGAAGAGAGCTCCAAGCTCAGCCAGTCCAACCTAGCACCCAGCCCTATCCAGTCAACCAGACCATGGCACTAAGTGCCCCAGCCAGGCTTTGCTTCAACACATCCAGGGACAGCGACTCCACCACCTCCCTGGGCAGCCCATTCCAATGCCAAATCACTCTCTCTGCCAACAACTTCCTCCTAACATCCAGCCCAGACCTGCCCTGGCACAACATGAGACTGTGTCCCCTCGTTCTATTGCTGCTTGCCTGAGAGAAGAGACCAACCCCACCTGGCTATAGTTAAGCTTGTGAGCATGTACCTCCAAGTCACTCCACCAAATTGTTTGTATACAAGGATCATAGAATGATAAAAGATCAGAGGTTAGAAGTGCCCTCCAAAGATCATCGAGTCCAACCTCCCTGCCCAGGCAGGATCACCCAGGGTAGTCTACTCTTCTTCATTTACTCTGTTCTAAATTTGTGTCCACCCAACTCCCCAGCAATGCTGCCTCAGGGGCCATGTGACACACAAAGGACCAAACACAAACAACTTTTTCCCTCTTTTAACCCCACTGGCCAACAAAGTCATCTTGCATATCTCCTTTTCCTCTTTTGCTTTTGTCCTGTGTTTTCAAGACAAGCTCAACATGAGCCTGCAGTGTGCACATGCAGCCCAGACAGCCAACCATGTGCTGGGCTGCAGCAAGAGCAGTGTGGGCAGCAGGGCAAGGGAGGGGATTCTGCCCCTTGGCTCTGCTCTCCTCAGACCCCACTTGCAGTCCTGTGTGCAGTTCTGGAGCCCCAACACAAGAAGGACATGGAACTGCTGGAGCCAGTCCAGAGGACAGCCACGAAGATGCTCAGAGGGCTGCAGCAGCTCTGCTATGAGGACAGGCTGAGAGAGTTGGGGCTCTGCAGCCTGGAGAGGAGAAGGCTTCGAGGAGACCTCAGAGTGGCTTTGCAGTATCTGAAGGGAGCCTACAGGAAGGCTGGGGAGGGACTATTGACAAGGTCTGGGAATGTCAGGACGAGGGGGAATGGGTTTAAGCTGGCAGAGGGGAGATNGCTGACAGCACAGATTATCTATTGCTTTTTCATACTCTATCTGCTGTGAGCTACAGCAGCATCTGGAAGATGAAAACATATCTCCCTTAAGATAAATGTAGGTTCCTTTCCCCAGAAAATCTCATGTTTTCAAGATCACATTCCAAGAAACCCTGACAGTCTGCAGCATGGTATCACTCCTCAGACTGCCCCAGAAAACTATAGAATCACTGAGCTGTTTGGCTTGGCAGGGACTTTTAAGGATCATCTAGTTTAACACTTCATGTCATCATCTCAGACAGGCATACATCCTAGAGAGGCAGCTGAATATGAGCCAGCAGTGTGCTCAGGTGGCCAAGAAGAACCAATGGCATCCTGGCTTGGATTAAAAATTGTCTCCTTGTACTAGGCTCTGGTGAGGCCTCAGCTTGAGTGTTCCGTGCAGTTTTGGCCACTGCAATACAAGAGAGATGTGCAAGTGCTGAAGCAGGTCCAGAGGAGGGCAACAAAGCTGGGAAAGGGCCTGGAGAATAAATCTTATGAGGAGCAACTGAGGGAGCTGGGGATGGTTAGTGTGAAACAGAGGAGGCTGAGGGGAGACCTCATTGCTGTCTGCAACTACCTGAAGGGACATTGTGGAGAGGCTGCTGCTGGGCTCTGCTCACAGGTAACTGGAGACAGAACAAGGGGGAATGGCCTCAAGCTGAGACTGAGGAGGTTTAGCTTGGACATTAGGAAAAAGTTTTTCCTGGAGAGAAACTGGTCAGGGACTGGACTGAGCTGCCCAGGGAGGTGGTGGAGTCACCCAGGCCGGGTGTGTTTAAGGGTGGTTTGGACGTGGTGCTTAAAGATATGGTTTAAAGTGAACCCTGTAGAGTAGGGTTCTGGGTTGGACTTAGGCTTTTCCAACCTGGATATTTCTGTGATTCTGTGAACTCTTCACCAGTCAGGGTCATTGATTATCAAGTGCCACAGACTTTATCTCTATGGTAAGTTAATCTTCTCTAGCTGTCAAAAAGACACTCACCCCATGACAGTCAATTGC
>WAAF01017078.1:247343-387278 GCA_013400475.1 Tricholaema leucomelas | reverse complement strand
CCTAAACCATTCTATGATTCTATATGTATGAGCTTGCTATAACTTAAAGTTAAGAATAAGTAGTTCTGTAGCTTGAAAAAATGATAGGTTGTCTGAACAAAGTCATTACTGTAATTATACAAATTAAAGTTGTCATTACTCATATTCTTGTTCTTCATTGTAATACATTAGATACTAGGGAAGTTTTCTGAAAACTGAGTTGCAAACAAAGGTCTCCAGTGGTGGCACATAACAGAAGTTGTACTCAGAAGTCTAAAGCCTTAATACCATGTAGAACTAAATTAAACACTCCTGCTTGTGTGTTCTCAGTTATTTATTTTCTTTCCAGGTAACTATTTCCTAAGTGTGCAATAAGACCCTTTTTTTGTTTTCTCTTCTGCAGCCATAAATCAAGAGTTAAAGGCCACCTTAGATTAAAAATGACCTATTTACCTAAAAGCAATGGGTCTGAAGAAGAAACCACAGAACAGGCTGAAGAATTAGAGGTGGGAAGAGATGTATTTATTGCTGAAAAACCAAGCAAATGTCTTCATCTGTTAAGGGTAGTTACAATAAAAATGGATATTAGTAATCAGTCAGCTATAAATTGTGCTTTAGGGAAAAACAAACTAATTAGAAGTGATTGCTTGTATTTTAAATACAGGTTCTAAGTTTGCATAATAATGTGGAAGTGACTTTTCTAACTGGCTTTGTCAATACATCTGAAGAAGAAAAAGTACATGAGGTTTTGTTCTAGTGCTGACTTGCCATAAGTCTGTGTAACTAACTTGGTTTAGAATTAATGAATGTACCATTGCCCAGTATTTCTGCTGCTGTTTAATGTTGTTTGACCCCAGTCAGGCAGACACAGATACCTTGATGGTTTCAGGATTTCAACTCTTTCCAATCGGTAGGGATATTTTGATCTAACTGCTTGATGTTTGTAATTTTTTGCAAGCACATCCAATTTAGATCAATGGTTTCAAGACATGACTAATTAACATTACCATCCTTGTTGTAATGCAACTTTCTGTTACAAAATGATATGCTCATCTTACTGGTTTGCAGCATACGTATTAAGTGAAATTTATTTTCTAGAATCTGTTCTGTGAATGCTGTGTATTTTCCTGGAACAAACGTCTTTTGGTGCTCCTGTGTTTACGGAGCTTATGTTCTGCATGCATAATTCATTCTATTACATCTTGAGAAATACGCACAATAAACTTCAGAGCCAGTGCTACTGGCTTAAGATGTAGTGGAACTGCATCTTAGTTAAAATGGGGCGTGCTTCAAGAAATTACTTTTGCAACTTTGGTAATATTAAACTTTGTTAATATTATATTTCTTAGCCGGGGTGGATTATACTGGACCAACCAGATGCTGCTAGCCAACCACAACAGCAGCAAGATGAGTCTCCTCCATTGCCTTCAGGCTGGGAAGAAAGACAAGACATCCTTGGCAGGACCTACTATGTCAATCATGAATTCAGAAGAACCCAGTGGAAAAGACCAACTGCTCAGTATGTCTTTTGGCCTGACAATTCAAGTCTTGCATTGTAAATAGTTCACTCTAGTTATGTTGAAAGCAAGGAGAACTAGAAAGTGAACAGCTTGAGAATAAGTAGAGCTATTTCCTTAGTCCTTCAAGTCTACATGTAATTGTCACTGGGTAGTGATCATTTTAACTGCATGGTACTCTTCCAGTTCTGTGAAGTATGCATTCTGATGGAAGCTGATTGCAATTGTAAAAGATAACTGTAGTAATGGAAACTGGTTTCCAGCTCTAAGCATGGTTGCTCCTCAACAGTAGGGCCTCCATGAAATTATTTAGCTGTTGGGTTTTTTTCTTGCAGTTTTTGGTGTGGGGTTTTTTGTTCCTGTGTTTTGTTTTGTTTTCATTTGCCATGTGAATTAAAAAGTGCTATTTGGTTCTGTAGATGAGTTTACGCTTTGCGTTGACATGAATCTTATTTTTTTTAAACAGTGTACATTAGTTTTGTAGCTCACGACTGTTTCTTTTTTGTCTGCCAAAATGACCATGCTCTATGTATTTGCTGTTAACTTAGCTTACTGCTGAAAGCTAAAATACAACTACCATGTGCTGACTTCCCTTCACACCCCAACAGGGACAACGTAGCTGTTGCAGATATTGGTAGTGTGCAGCTGGAGGCCCAGCATGTGTTCACTCATCGGCGACAGATATCAGAGGATACAGAAAATCCAGACAACAGAGATTCCCCTGAGGTAAGAGCAGTCTCTAAATGTTCCTGAAATGCAAGCAATGTTTTAATCAAGTCAAAAAACTTGACTTAAGTATCTGTAGTTTGGAACTGCTACTTTATAATTTATTTTTTTTTCCTTTTCAAAGAGCTGGGAAATTATAACTGAAGATGAGGCAACAATGTATAGCAATGAGAATCTTCAAATACCTCTTTCACAGAGTAATTGTGATATGCAGACTCACCTTGCAGAAGAATTGAATACCAGACTTACTACCTCTGGAAGTTCAGCTACCGGCCAGTCAGCAGCCTACACTGTAAATAATTTTCCTGATTGTTCTAATGTGCAGAGATACCTGTAATATTTTGTGCAAGATGTTACCACTGATAAAGTTAGGTTCATAAATACTTAATTTAAGAGTTACATATTTAATTTAATCCTGAATGCAGAGAATCTAGGAATTTGGTTTTTTTTTTTTTTTACTGTAGGATGCTATTGCTTGAGATTAAAGCAGACCTGCATGAACTATTTTTCAGTCTGTAAATCTACCCCTTATTCTAGTACCATACTGAGTGTTGCTGAAAACTACAGACGAAGGAAGCTGTCTGTATCCTGAAAACTTATTTTCAAGGAAGTTGTGCTGTATTGATTACTTTTTCCATTAGGACAGTTTTTAAGAGAACTTGTTTTTCATTGTAAATATTGGGCTAAAGTTTTCTCCTTGCACTAAACAAACCTAGTGACTCCATAGCAGGGAAAAAGGGACCTTTTTCATGCAGTTCCACAGCCCTTGAGCCAGTTACGAAACTGACCTCACCTTTCCGTCTGTTCAGCTTGCAAACCCAACAGAAAGCTATTCTCTTTTTCTTGCAGTTCGGTTTGTTTCAGTTTTAGCTTGTCTGATAAATACTGGGGTGGCTGAAGTGAAGCAGCAGGAGTACTTAGCCGGGAGTGAGACTTGTCCTTTTTGGTGATAGTGAGCAATTAAGTAAGCTCAGCTGTCTTGTGAAACCCAAGCTCCACAAACAGCCTTGTAACCTGATATGTGACTTGAGGAGTCTGCTGTCCGTTGAGGAAAGCCTATAGAGGTGACCCAGACTATCTAATTTGGTGAGATTTTGGTACTTAGTTAAATTAGTAGCGTTTGTGAGGCTGAGAATGCTGTTCCAAATGTAAAATGGGAATTGACTGTTTTCTGTACAAACGTATCACTACTGTTCCTGTTCAGAATCCTATGGATATCAACAAAACTTATTTCAGCTTACTTGTATGCCCTAAGCAAAGAATCAGACGTTCAAATTACTTTAAAGAGCCTGCTAGAATGACAATCTTGCCTCCCTTTCCCTCCATCACCCACCGGAGGAGGTGGAAAAAATTACTTGTGCTTTTGTTTTGAAATATTGTGAAAGGATATGGTAGACAAGAAAAGAGCCTTCAAATAATCAGAGAAAATCTGGAGTAAGATGCAATATTGTTGCTTAGTTTTAGCAGATGAGATCTAAGTGTGACTCTAGGCAGAAAGGTGGGTGCTTATGCTAAGCCAGGGACTGAATTAGTCTTCTCCAGCTGATGTTTCACTCTCACATCTTTTCATTATTAACTTAATTTACTCTGAAAAATTGTGTTATGTCTGATTATATTACAGGCATTACAAGTATACTGACAAGATAACACAGCAAGTTCTATAGTGCAAATTCTGTTGTAATGTAACTGGTTCAAATTCTAGTGTTTTACATGCCAAAACATCCATTGTTAGGGTTTTCAAAACTTTTCCACAAGTTCTTGTATCGTTCTCTTGTAAGGTTGCAGTAGGCACTGTGAACTTAGTGTTTCTGACACTTAAAACCACGAGTTTCAAAAATACTCTATTACATTAACATTCCAAAACAAATAAGACACTTCATTCAAGATGAAAAATGTTGTACTTTAAAGTGTGGTAATCATTGCTGACTGTTTGCTGCTGTCCTTAAAGCCACAATAGCTAATATGTCATTCCTCTTCACTACTTCAAGAACCATTCCAGCAGAAGAGGTAGCCTGCAAACATACAGAGCTGAAGAGCAGCCTGCACATCCAGTGGTACGTCATTTTCCAGAAAATAGTCTTGTGTGGCAGAGTACCTGAAGGATTTTCCTTGTGTAAACCCTTTTTTTCCAATAAACCCCAAAACTATGTATTATATGCTGATGTTTAAAATTATATTTGATCTTCTGCTTCTGACAGCTCTCCTTAGAAAATTGCAATTATAAGTCTAACAAGATTGGAGTACAGTTATAAAGCTTTAATGTTCCAAATATGTGTGTTTGGTTTAACATTAGCATAGTGCATGGATAGAGCCCACAGAATGAAGTAATCTTCCCATGAAGATAAGAACTGTTGAGGGTTTTTTTCCCCAACTGTTTGCTTCATAATTAAGAGCTGTACCACCATCCTTGCATTACGTTTTCATGGCAACACTGCAGACTATGAGCTCACAGCCAGAAGTATTTGGCTGGGTCAGCCATGCCTAAACCAAGTATACTTGAATCTTCTTAGACAAGGAGCTTGAATTTTAAAAAAATCTATTGCTTTGTACTGTTTAGTAAAGACTTCTATTTTATCAAGTTGGTCAAAGTCATCAGCTTTCTGGATCGCAGTTTTGTGGGTTTGAATTTGACAGAGCAAAGTCTTTTCCACAGTCAGTTTCATTGTTTCCTTAACCGTTTTTCTTCTGTTACTGCTAATATTTAGTTGTTGCCCACTTCATCGGGATTACCCCCAGGCTGGGAAGAGCGACAAGATGAAAAAGGGAGGTCGTATTATATAGATCACAATTCTAGAACCACTACTTGGATAAAGCCAGTTGTACAGGTACTGTCTGTCTTCTAATGTTTTAATGTTTTTATTTGTGTAACCTTTTAAGCATCTCGCATAACAGAAATAAAGTTTAGAGAGCCCATTGAAATAGAACAGGTGCAAGGTATAAACTGGTGAAGCACTACATAACATATCTCAGAGAATGCAGCCAGAGTTAGGAACAATATTTATGACAAGTCACTCTACTAGTAATGGACTAAGAAATGCTTCTAGAGCGTAACAGTTGATTGACAAGCCTGAAAGACTTCTTTTAAGTGTGGTGATTGTTAGCATTGCTGATATTAGACTAAATAAATCTGTGTGTTGTCTCGCTCTTGCTTAATGCAACTGCTTTGAACAGTCCAAAACCTGGGTTAATAGAAAAAAATACATTGCTCTGTAGGGCTTTAATTTGATTTTAAAATTTTTGTCTGTTTTTTCTTTTGTAATGTACAATAGATTGCTACAGAAACAGGTCAGCTGTCAGCTGCACAAAGTATTTCTATAGGAAGACAATCACAAGCAACATCAAGTGATTCATCACAACAGCAGCCTTCTCAGCAGCAGCCTGAAGTGGAGCAAGGATTTCTCCCTAAAGGCTGGGAAGTCCGGCATGCACCCAATGGGAGACCGTTCTTTATTGACCACAATACCAAAACTACAACATGGGTAATGGAAAACTGCTCTCATGGTCTGAAATTCTAGTTCCTCTCAAGTCAAAGCTTCACTGCTTTCAGCAAGCTTCTGTAAATTGTTTCAGTGCCAAGACCAAGACACCTGTGTCATGTCTGCTAAAGAACATATGCAGTAAGAATGCAAAGTTCAGAGGTTCCTTCTAACCTCTGTCATTCTGTGATTCTGTGATTATGAATGAGATGAACTGTATTGGTGTTTGGAAGGAGGAAAATACTGATGTATACAGGAATCTGGTTTGCAGATGCTTTATATCTCCTAAATGACATGTCTGTCAATAACTATAAAACTGCAGTAGCTTGTGTGTGCTGCTAGCAGAAGTCAGTTTTGTAAACTAAAACAGGACATCCGTTACCTTACATTTATCACATGAAGAGTACACAGTGCAGATTTCTGTGAGTTCTTAAGCAGGCCAGGTGCAGCCACAATATAGATGAGGAAGTTGTACAGCTACAGCTCCACAGAGTGGCACTGTACACCACTAGGCAGTGCTAGTACATGGACTTAAGCTTTTAAAGTCTAGGTCAGTATTACTGTCAGGTGAATGAGAAACAGAAAAGCATTAGATTAATTCAAAGTGAACATTCATTTCTTTAGGATTTAACACAAATACTTTTCTTCTATCTCCCTAAAAAAACCAAACAAACCAACAACAAAAACTAATCATCAACCCCAAAAAGCACAAAGTGTGACAGAAAATGCATGGAACTACCTATTTGAACAGTATGCAGCAGTTACCTAGTTGGTAGTGAGCATGTTGTTTACACAGTCATTAATACAGAGGGGCAAATGAAAGGCAAAAGAAAATAATTTTAACATGCTGCTTGTAATGTTTTCAAAGGAAGATCCAAGACTGAAAGTTTCTGCTCATCCAAGGAGAAAGACTTCATTAGATCCGACAGACCCAGGCCCATTACCAGTAAGTAAACCATTTTATACTTGTTCTGTAGAAGCAACAACTCACTTTCTTAAACTAATACTATTGAAACTTGCACGTGAGAAAAGTATAGGTTGCATTTTTTATTCAGAAAATACTCTCTTTTGAATTCTAGTGCTGAGAATATATGGAGGGGGAAATGCCCTCAGCTGCAGATCATGTTGAATTCTATGCAAACTGTGTGGTCAGAAATTTATAATAGGAGTATTTCTTCCTTACAGCCGGGGTGGGAAGAGAGAACTCACACAGATGGAAGAATATTCTTCATAAACCACAGTATGTACAATGTCGTATTCTCCTTCCACTCATCATTTTATTTCTGAGCATTATCTAAATTAACAGTACTAATTAAGAAATGTCTTTCAGATACAAAGAAAACACAGTGGGAGGATCCTCGACTGCAGAATGTGGCAATAACTGGACCAGTAAGATTTCCTTATGTAGCTTTACATTTTTTTTTCTAGAGTATTATGAGCAGAATCCAAAATGTTGCCATTTGTCAGATACTTAGTGTAGAAGATAAAACCAAGGCATTTTTTCTTTTTAAAGCCTGATCAGGAAGCTTCCTATAGAAATTGTCTTTTAAATGTCAGCAAAAAACATCAGTTCCCAGAGGAGTAAGAAAGCTTCCTTATAGACTGGCCAGGGAGGGGATTTGAAGTGGGTAAGAAACTCCCCCAGCCCTGCCAGTGTCTAAAATAAAACTAGCTCAATTCATAAAGTAAAATTTGAAAAGGGAGGAAAAAAAGACAATGTATTTAAAAGGACTGAAGTTACTTTCCAAATGAAAAATAATTATCTAGCCTTGATACTTAATCTGAAGTGTGAAATTACCAGGACTAATTGCAAAGACGGTGCACATTATAATTATAGATGGGTGTTAGTGTTCAGCTGATATCTGTATTTATTAATAGCCCACATGTGTAAACAACCTTCTCTGTCCATGGAAAATAGAGGTATTTGTAGCCAGGTCTCTTATGATACAGCAAGGAAAGACTATGCGTTATGTAAGCTGCCAAAGGTATTTTGGTCACTTTGACCTGCACCAGTCAATGATTTTAGTCACATCAGCTAACAGTGAAAAACAGGATAAATTCTGTGGACCTGATCAGAGCAAAGGATCTGAACAAAGAAGTACTTTTCATTCCACATGTAGTGAACCATCTGTATATTTATAAACTGAAATCAGTCTCCACTGATACCTTGTGAAATATGTGTTGCTGGTTTTGAGAACTTAATGCATTGTCTTTTTCACAAATACAGACTAGTTCATAAGTTAATATTATTTGTTAGAGTATCTCAACCACTTTTTTTCCCCTTTTTCCCCCTTTTTAAAGGCTGTGCCTTATTCCAGGGACTATAAGCGAAAATATGAGTTCTTCAGAAAGAAGTTGAAGAAACAGGTTAGTAATCAGTAGGAATTCAGCAGAAGGTAAAGAAACTTACTCTCCTGAAAAAAAACCAAAAGCTTAGGTTACAGTGGAAGGAAATTAGACTTTAACCTGCTTTGGGAAGGTGGATTTACTGTCTGATCACAAATACATTTGTTAAGTATCAACTTGGTAACAATCAGCATTTAATATAACAGTAGGATTTGTGACTTCATGAAGTGATGAGATTAAAATCTAAATGAAGTAGAAGTTCTAAAAGGTGAACCTTGGAAGTAGCCTGGCAGCGCAAAAGTTTGGAAATCACCAATCCAGCCTCAGTGTGGCACCCACAATGTGAAAACAGAAGTTCTCAGAACAGATTTTAAACTGTCCAGGTAGAACTCTGCCCTGTCATCTTGATCAGGATAGATGACTAATAAACAAAACCCTGATGTTTATGATTCTTATGTGCAAATTCTAGTTCAATGTCTCAGTGACAGGTATAATGCATAGCAAAAAAAAAAGACTGTAAATAGCATCTGGAGAAGAGGAGGCTCAGGGGTGACCTTATTGCTGTCTACAAGTACCTGAGGGGTGGTTGTAGCCAGGAGGAGGTTGCTCTCTTCTCTCAGGTGGCCAGCGCCAGAACGAGAGGACACAGCCTCAGGCTGCGCCGGGGGAAGTTTAGGCTCGAGGTGAGGAGAAAATTCTTCACTGAGAGAGTCATTGGACACTGGAATGGGCTGCCCAGGGAGGTGGTGGAGTCGCTGTCCCTGGAGCTGTTCAAGGCAAGGTTGGATGTGGCACTTGGTGCCATGGTCTAGCCTTGAGCTCTGTGGTAAAGGGTTGGACTTGATGATCTGTGAGGTCTCTTCCAACCTTGGTGATACTGTGGATATCCAGATAACAGTGAATCTTTGCACAACTGCAGTCCAACTTAGGATACTGGGGAGATATTTTAGAAGTATAGTAATAACCTTTGAGTTTAGACCCATGCTTCACTTTTTACTTACCAAGTCTATCTTTAGCCTTTCTGAAGAAATTGCTGAAATAAACTGGCTGAAAATAAGTGAAACCAAGAAGAGTGATTTAATGATTCAGCAGTTTTATTCATGGCTTATTAGGGGCTTACTCTGAAAGGTCAGAAGCAAATATGAGCTTTTTGAATAGTTTCGGTTTTTAACATTTTCTTGTATTGTAGATTATACAAACCTTGTGATTTGTTCCTCTGACTTCATAGTTTATGTTGCTTATTTATTTATTTTAATATTGTAATAGTACTTGTTTGTCATGCATGTTTTCAGTATGAGAATGAGACACTTAGCTTTACAGTTGGAATACTAAACTAGATTAAATAACTCAGGTAATTTTTTTTTAATTAAAGCTCATAATCTGTTGAATTTTCAGTGTTAAAAAAGTTCCCATGCCTTGCTTCATGAAGGACAACTGAGCATATGCTGTTACTAATAAGAACATATTTTAAGGGTATTCTTGGTGTGAAATGAAGCTGAGTATCAGAAACTCTCCATACTAGTTGAATTGTATGTAAATTAAGCCTCTTGTCCATCATATTGTGTTGTATTTCCAGATTATTTTTAAAATGGGTTTGTGTGCCATTCTTTATCTGTTTACAGAATTTCTGTATTCTGCAAGACTAAAATATGTTGATATTTTTTTTTCTAGAGTGATATTCCAAATAGATTTGAAATGAAAATCCATCGCACAGCAATCCTTGAAGATTCTTACAGAAGAATCGTAGCTGTGAAGAGGGCAGATTTCCTTAAAGCAAGACTGTGGATTGAATTTGATGGTGAAAAAGGTCTAGACTATGGAGGAGTGGCCAGAGAATGGTTCTTCCTTCTCTCTAAAGAAATGTTTAATCCTTATTATGGATTGTTCGAATATTCAGCTACGTAAGTAGTACATATCTGAAAGGAAAGCAGTTCAATTGTTATTTCTCATACCTCCTTTAAGAATAGAATTTCCCACCTCCCACTCACCCCAAACAGTGAGGTTAATACTGCAGTTGTCTGCACCTTGTTCTTTGACAACACAGTAATGTGGAGACAGTACCTGTATTAGTCTTATTTCAGCAGTCTAACATAAGCCATGTCATCTTTGCATAGACAAGCCTATGCTTGCAGCCATTTGCTGCTTAGAGAAGAGGCAATCTTTAACAAGTGATACTTAAAATTTATAGTAGTTAATACCTTCTCTTTGGTATATCTCTGAACATACAAAGGTAGTTTTTGATATTTCAAAACTCTTATTCCTGCTATGCTAATACAATCTTCTATCCAGTGTTGTTTAATATCAGATTAGGGATTTACTAACACAAATGTGATTATTTTTTTCAACCTCATGAAGAGGAATACCTGATTTAACCAGTGATGTCTTGCAGATCTGCCAATGTGGAACTGTTTCAATAGTACAACATTTTGTTTGTTCTTTCTTCTCTCTTGCCATCTCAACTTCAGAGATAACTATACTCTACAGATCAATCCAAACTCTGGACTTTGCAATGAAGATCATCTCTCCTACTTCAAGTTTATTGGTCGTGTAGCTGGAATGGCTGTTTATCATGGCAAACTTTTGGATGGTTAGTATTCACTTTATGATATTTACATTAATATTGTGCATATTCCAAATTTTAAGTTACATACAGTTCAATGTATTTTTTCTCTTTTAAAGCCTTTTTTATTCGTCCTTTTTACAAGATGATGCTTCAGAAACCAATAACACTTCATGATATGGAGTCTGTGGTATGTAGTTTGCTTTATCATGTGTGTTAGGATTTTGTGCTCATATTATTTTTTATGTATATATTTAATGACATTATGAAGGTTTGAAATTGCATGATTCAAAGAAATTTCAGACTATGTCTTTTTAGGTATAAGTCTGTGTCATGGTTTAACCCTGTCTGGCAGCTCAGATCCACACTGCTGCTCCCTCATTTCCCCCGATGGTCTGGGGGAAGAGAATTGAAAGGGTGGAAGTCAGAAAATTTGTGGTTTGAGACAAATAGTCAGAGAGGTACAAGACAAAGCTGTGTGTGCAATCAAAACAGGAGGAGGAATTCATTCAGCACTTCCTGTGGGCAAGCAAATTGTTCAGCCATCCCCATGAAATAGAGGGCTCCATCACGCTAACGGTTACTTGCAGATTTTCTTGTTGGTTTCCCTGATAATTGTTCCTATCTAGAGCAGTTGTAGGCAGTATGATTTTTTTATTCAGTCTTTTTTTTTTTTTAGGAAAATACTATCATAAAATGGCTTGGGTCAAAAGAGGCCTCAAATGTTATGTAATTGTAACTCCCCTGCTGTAAGCAGAGACACCTTCCACTATATAGGGTTGCACAAAGCCCCATTCAACTTGGCTTTGAACACTGCCGTAGATAGGGCGTCCATGTGATCTCTGGGAATCCTGTTCAGAGTGTCAGCACCCTCACAATAAAGAATTTCTTCCTAGTATTGAAGTTAAATCTACCCTTTTTCACTTGAGAATGTCTACCTCTCATCCTGTCACCACACTCACTAACCGTGAGTCTACAATCATAACTCCTCCCTACCTTTCCTGTAGGCTGCTTTCAAGTCCTGGAAGGCTACTGTAAGGTCTCTCTGGAGCCTTCTCTTTTCCAGGATGAACAACTCTTAACTCTCAGCCTGTTCTTACAGGGGAGGTGTCCAGCACCCTATTGCCCTTTGTGGCCCTCTTCTGGGTGTGCTGCAGCAGGTCCATGTCTCTTAGGTTGGGGAGCCCAGAGCTGAACATGAGGTCTTAGGAGAGCAGAGGGCAGAATCAGCTCCCTCAGCCTGCTGGCCAGACTTCTTAGCACAGCCCAGGATGCACTGGGCTTTAATTTCATTTTAACTTCCTAACGCTCTTTCTCACGATGCCACAATAATAAAGGGAAGGTAAATACAGGATGATACACAGAAAAGAGTCCAAAATACATTGCTTCAGATAATGCTGTGATGACTTCGTTTTTCTACATAAGGTATTTTTGGCCCTAAGATTGCTGAGTCTTCAGGTTTCAAATATCTTTAAAAGTTGGTACAATGGCAGAGTCTCGATACCCAACACAGGCTTATCCTAGGTAGCAGCATTCATTGGGCTGTCATTGAGCCTCTTATGAATTAGAAGATGACTACTCTTATTTTGTATTACCTATTTTGTAATTATCTCTCTTAGGATAGTGAATATTACAATTCTCTGAAATGGATTCTGGAAAATGATCCAACAGAGCTGGACCTCAGATTTATAGTTGATGAAGAACTTTTTGGCCAGGTTAGTATGTTGATGTGAAGTAGAATAGACAAAATGCCAAAGAAAACATTTGACCTGTGAAATTAGCTGATGTTATCTGTGTTGTATTAAGAAAAGCCTTTCATTCAGTCATGTTGGCTTGTTCACTCATTTTCTTTTAGCTGGCATGTGCTTATGCAGTGCTCTGTTAGCCAGGCTGTGATGTGATAAAAGACTTGGAAATAAGCAGAGCATTAAAAAACAGCTTCTGCTTTTTTCTTAACTATTACTTGCATTGAAACGTATCTATTGCTGTGAATGGAACTAAGATAATCAGTTCTTTTGTATGATTGGCTGGAAAGGATGAGCTGTTTTGGAAATGGAATAAGCAAGTCTGTTGTGTGGAAACCTTTCCAAGATAAGTCATGTAGAAATATCACAGGTCTTGAGTAAAAATTCCAAATTAAAGGTGCCAAATAGATCTAAGTAGGATAATAGCCTTTCTAATCTTGTGTAGCTAAAGTGATTCTGAGTAGAAGTGTGAAAATGTCTACCTGTAATGAGCTAAAATGGGGTATATGTCTACTGACATTCTAGTCTACAAAGCATGATGTAACAGATCTGCATACCGATTCGCTTGCTCACTGGGACCATTGCTGAAACTGTTCTGTAGGTATTTTTCCTTGATTTTGAAAAAATACTGGGTTGTGGAATGTGCTGTTTGTGAAGTCCATGTTACTGAGAACTTGCACGCAAACTTAAGTGACCTACTGTGGCAGGTCAGGGAACAAGGAGGCTGCCCCACTGCTGTCTGACATCCCTGAATAGTTGGGTTGTTTGGGTTTGGCTTTTTTTTTCTTTTTAAAAGAAATCAACTAAATTCATTTATTCAGGTGACCTGCGAAACTGATTTTTTTTGTCTCCTAGTTCTCAAATTCTGCAATCTCCAAAAGTTAACTAAATTACACAATATTAATGTATGAATTCTATTATATGCTTATCTCATTTAAAAGCTATTCTCTGTATCACTCTTAGACCCATCAACATGAACTGAAGACTGGTGGGTCAGAAATAGTTGTCACCAACAAGAACAAGAGAGACTACATTCAGTAAGTAGAGGTCACTACATGCAATGTATCTCACGGAATTGCCTCTCTAGTAATAGAGGCTGTATGTAGTGGTATTAACAAAAGGAAGTTGTTACTCTGTATATGAATGGCTTTTATTCTGAATGGTTTTGGGTTTGTTTTTTTTCAGTCTTGTAATTCAGTGGAGATTTGTGAGCAGAGTACAGAAACAAATGGCAGCCTTTAAAGAGGTATAGTTTGAATTACAAAAGAGCTTCTAAAATTCCTTGCATCTAATCTTAAGCTTTTTTTAGACGTCCTGAAGACCTGCAGATAATGTTGTTATACCTATACAAAAGGCATACTGTCTTTGTGATATTGTCTGTAGTGTCATATTTGAATTGCTTCAGACTTTAAATTATTTTTTGTATATTTACACATAGGCGTTTAATTCATATTGAAAGATTTGCTCATTTCTCAGACCTCATTGACAGCTTTATGTGTGTTGCATGCTGTTAAATGAACATTACAGCAATAAAAAATAATAATTCTGTTAGTTTAAACTAGCTGCTTTGTCCTTATTCGTATAAATTGTATGACATGCATGACATTCAGACTTATACATTCACCATTCAGTACTGCACAACAAAGGTATGAGAAATCCAAATTAAAAGAGCTGTAACCAAACTGGGGCCTGCTGATGTCCAAACATCTGTATTTCATGTATTTCTATTTGATATATCCATTTCCTAAAGCATGTAAATACTGTTTTGTGTGAACAAAAATACTTAAATCAGGTTGACTTGATTTTTTAAAATCATCTCTTTCATCTTTTTAGGGTTTTTTTGAACTAATACCACAGGATCTCATTAAAATTTTTGATGAAAATGAACTAGAGGTAAGTGCATCAGGGAAAAGAAAAAAAATGCGTTGAATGTTAATGTTATGGACTTAAACTTTGGTGGTTTGTGTTTGTATTTCCTGTGTAGTTATTAATGTGTGGACTGGGAGATGTGGATGTGGCTGATTGGAAACTACATACAAAGTACAAAAATGGCTACAACATAAACCATCAAGTAATACAGTGGTTCTGGAAGGTATTATGATGTTCTCATTTTTCTATTTATCTTTTTTTTTTTTTTTACTTGCAACCTGTTGAAAAGCTTCTGCCTTTCAGCTGTGCTTGTTTGTGTGGTTCATCAGTAGGTAGATAAATGTTTTACCATTAAAACTCCTCAGATAGTAAGAAAACTAAGATGAGACACATGGTAGGAATGTAAATACTCTATGTCTGTCTGGGGTTAAAAATATTTCTGTTAGTCCTTTTGGCATGGTTACACTGAAGAGGTGTTAAACTTTTCTATTTAATAAATTACAGGAAATTGGCTGTTAGTTCATAACATCAGAAAACTTCAAAGAAAGTAGGGGTCAGATCTTCAAGGGAAGTATTTTAACAGCCTTCTAAGCTGATAATCATACTCTTGTTACAGTGCCATTAAAAAAAATGTGTTGACTTCATAGCTTTTAGCCATACATAGAGAAGCAGACTGTCACCAAAAAAATTTGTATGTGTGTGTATGTATATATAAAAAGGATAACAATTTAGAGGTAGAAACTGTTGCTTAAATCTACTAGCTTAAAACTGTAAATATAAGTCTTTAATTGTAATGATTATCATACACAGGCAGTCATAATGATGGACTCTGAAAAGAGAATAAGATTGCTTCAGTTTGTTACTGGCACATCACGTGTACCTATGAATGGGTTTGCTGAGCTATATGGTGAGTACATATGATTACATTCACAATTGAATAATAGAGAATATGCTATTAATGCTGTGATGATATTTGACTTCAAACATAGGCCAGGCCCATTATTTTTCAATATTTTTTTAAAGCAAAATTAATAGAAAGTAACAGCTACAAGAAGGTAAGTTAAAGAACAGTCATGTAGATCACACATTTTCCATGTTCTATAAATATTTCAGTTCTGGTCTTTAAATGGACTTATTCATATATATGATAATTAATTTTATTATGATTTAATGTATGTGATTGTTAATAATACATATTAGTAATTTTATTATTTGATAGATGATTATTAATTATAATATCCTAATAATATTAATTATAATATAATAATTAATGTGGGTTTTTAAAGTTAAAGAGATGCAAAAATCCCTGGGCAACACATGATAGAGCTTGAAGAAAATTCTCCATTATCTAAGATATAATACAAAGACATTGCTGGCAGCAGCAGTTAACTTCAGATTCTCCTAAGTTCCTTGGCTGATCTCATCTGCTCAAAAGCCACAAATGTACAGATACAATTGTTTGTAAGGATACACTCTAAAGAGGACTGCTGAAATGACACAGGTTAAAAATAATGCCAGAAGAAAAGTAGTGAGCCTATAGAGCAGAGACTTAGGCAGGGAAATGGCAGCTGAGAGCAGATTTCAATAACCAAGGCAAAGAACCCACTGTGGAGAGACAGTGGGCAAGCAGATAGAAAAACCCACAAATGGCAGGGAGGTGTTTTGCTTATGGAAAGTCTGTTTCCATCTGCCATCAGCTATTATGTATTCTGCTAGATAACTTTAATAAGGCTAAAGTGCTTGAGGTCCTATGCAACTGATAGTATAGCCTAACGTGCCTATTTGAATAAACATTTCCTTCTTTGTAAACAAGACAGTAATTTGTTTTATAGAACACTACAGTTGTGAACAAACACCACCTGCCATCTCTCCCCATTTATCTCTTCACTTTCACTGTAAATGCTGGGTTTATTTTTCTGTTCTGTCAGTGAATGACTTAAGGGTTCCAATGGGAAGGGCAGCACCCTCAGACTTGAGCCATGTGTCTACTGTTTGCCTGAATCTTGGTGCTGTTGGAGTTTGCAGCACATGCTGATTGCAGTGGAAACCAATCAGAATTCTACCTTGGGTTTTTTATTAGTCTAAAAACACTGCTGGAGATGGAACTAAGGAATTAGGTAGGGAAAATAATCGTTCCTTCTGCTCAGGGATTAGGAGCTCCTTGGGCAGTTTTCTGGCCAAGGCCATTTCTGTAGTTCTTCTCACTCATTAATGAAAAATTAAATTGACAGCTGTTTTGTGCAATGCTTTATTTCTTTCTCTTACAGTTATTTCTGCTTTTCTGTGGCCAGCATGCCATCCTCACTAAACCCTAGCCACAGTCACATTTCCAGTACCTGCTTCTATTTGAAGAACTGTAGGTTCTTCGGTGCTCCCCGTTGGTTTCGTGGCTTTTTGCTGCTGCTGGGCTGCCCCTGTGGGGTTCCCATCCCACCCGGGGGCTGTAGTCCTGGAGCTGGCTTCTCTAACCAGGAGAGCTCCCTCTGGTGGCTTGGAGAGGCATTTCTGCTCATAAAAAGAGTACTCGGTGTCCAGGAGCAAATGCAGCCAAGTTTGAGAGCTAGGACACTGAATAGGCATGGCTTTTTTATGTTTCTTGTCTTTCCCTCACTCTGCTTTGTCAGGCTCTAGTTAGTTAGATAACTGAAATACAGACTTATTCTTATCTAGCTGTTAAAAGGCAGCTTTATCTTCTTTTCATGTGATTGAATGTATCATCAGTGACAGGGCTGCTTCTCTGCTTCATTCTTATTTCAGGCATTCCTACTAGTTACCTTTTCTAACCAGCCTTTTGCACTGAAGAAACATGTAATGAAAGAAGACACTAAAGAGGAAGAGCTGATAGTGTTCCCACAACTACTGGCATATCTGTCTCCCTGATAATGATTTAGGATGAAATACTCAATGCTTATTCTCATCTGTCTAGTTCATTTACTAGACTTGTATGAAGTACAATTTCCATGCGTTCACTAGCATTTTGTGTGTAGTAGTTGTGAAGTATTCTCTTATTTTCATGGTTGAGATTAATGATCTCGGTAATTTTGTTGGGTTTTTGTGGTGACTTTTTTTTTCTCTGTATAAGTTGGCTGACACCTTCTAAATCTGCTTCAGCAGGCATTATTATGTGTTATTATAATACAATTCCATTTTCTTGTTAATTTTTTTTTTGATGGTGCCATGAAACCAGACATAAAATATTTTTGATTTGACAATTTTAACTTGTGTAGTAAAAAAAACCAAACCAAAACAAAAAGCATTTTGGAGGAGTCATGGGGAAAAAAAGAAAGCGGTCTGTGCATTATAAAACTGAATTAATTTCATAGGTCTGCATGTACTCTGCACAGCACTTACACCTCAGTTATATTCATAGGTCAGCCTATTCTCATTACTGCTGCTCATCTTTAATCTGAATCATGTTTCACATCTTCCGTTTCAGAAGCTGCTCATAGTTGGGTAGCCATCTGCCTTGGAATGCAATTCTCTTAACTGTCGATAGTCTCTTAGCAGAGTAGTGAGGATACCCACCATCAGAGATCATCTCTTGTTCTTTAATGAGATAGTGATTGTTGATTTTAAATCCTTTTAAAAATTGTTTTTTAAACTAGACAGTTTTCACCAGACATGCACAGATGCTTTGAACAGCTTAAGGAAATTGTTACAAAATGCCCTTTGCATCCACTTGGCAAGAGGTGAGAGGTCCAAGAAACTTTTGGACATGACATGCTGTAAGGCACAGGCATAGCTAGAGCTGCACTTGCTATTGGGTGCATATGTACATCCCTGGAGTACACACATGGTCACCATGTTTTAAAAACTTCTTCCTCTGGACTTGATGATCTGTGAGGTCTCTTCCAACCTTGGTGATACTGTCATACTGTCAGGTAAAGGTGAAGAAAGAATACTTTCTGCCAGGTTATAGAACTTGGCATGTGTAATGGAGGATTTTCAAAATTAATATTGTTTATTAATTTTGGTATTCAAAACTCTCACCACCCCTGACCACTAATTTTAATAATAATTAGATTCTTCTGCAATGGTCATGGGAAGATTATACAGATAATAACATAGGATCTAGAACAAGTAACTAGAAATAATATAACATTAATTGAACTGGAAGAGAAGGTTCCTGTGGTCAGTATACTGCTTGTGGTTGATTATACTGCTTGTCCACTAGATGGGGTCGTGGAGCTCCTTTCTGCTTACAGCAGAAGGGAATTGGTGACTTACAAGAGGCTTTGAGTATTTACTCACGAAACACTAGTCTCCTGACTCACAGGGCTAGTTACAGCTTCAGACAGTACCCTAGGTGCTTTCAGGGAATTCTGTCTTGTCAGCCACTGAGGCTTCTGATCCTTCCCAGGCTTCACAGGGTGCTGGGGAAAGAAGGTAGACAATCTCTGACGTTGTCCTGATTTCTCTGGACAATCTGTGTATCTCCAGAACTTCCTGTCTTGGCAGGAGACTTTCAGGTGTAGGTAGGATGTCTTGGGATATGCAGTCTTGGCACAGATATCATGATGGTTATGCAAGCCAATCGCATGGAGACATTTAGAGCTGGTTCCTGGTAAACTGGAGGCAGTGCAGTTTCCAGGCAAACAAACTCAGAGTATCAGTTTGTTACTTTGTGGCAGAGTTAGCTTATAGCTTAGCATAGCATGGCAAGGTGCAATAAGGTGGTAAATAAGTATACTGCCAGGAGCAGAGAGCAATGGCAGCAGGCAACAGCAGGCATGAATACAATGGCAGAGCACACTGTATTACCTGCTCATCTGTTTTTATCAATACAGCCTGAGACTAATGGGCCTTTGGACACAGAGTAGCCAATCAGAATGCCAGTTATCCAAGGTTGACCATATTAGGTGAAACCATAGGCTTGCTTTACCCAAATTTGGGAAAAACATAGGCCTTGCACAAGGCAGGCACAAGCCAAGCGTGTATGTACTTTGTTTAGAACAGGATGTAAACAGGAGCAAAACAAGTCTGGCCAAGACAGAGTTCTTAAATTCAGTGGCTCCAGGTTCTTTGTCCTCTTTCCTGTGATTGCTTCTCCCCACAGCAGGAGGGAGAGCAGAAAAACATGTCTGGGCAAGCCAGGACATGTATAAGCCTATTTTGGCCTATTCAGGCCTACCATGACAGCATGTTGTCATGAAGAATACCAGCTGCTATACGTGTACACTTAGATCTTGAGACTTCTTCACTTAAGGTTATAGAAGTGTCTTGGATTAAGATGTACCATTGAGCATTTCTTGCTATAAGTGAATTTGGGTTTGTGACTATTGGTATTCTGGTATCTCCTACTAATGTCAGAATTTGATTACAAAATTACAAAGTATTTAATAATTTTAATTTCTAACCATAAAAGAATCTCGTAATGGGGTGAAAATGATGTATTCTGTCATGCAGGCTCAAACGGACCACAGTTGTTTACAGTTGAGCAGTGGGGTACCCCTGAAAAACTGCCAAGAGCTCATACCTGGTGAGTACTTAGTTTAGGTAAATGACAATGTTCATTAGTAGGGAGTGATAAATTACTTAAGAGTCTTCATCTCTTTTTCAGCTTTAATCGCTTGGATTTGCCTCCATACGAGTCGTTTGAAGATTTGTGGGATAAACTTCTTCTAGCGATTGAAAATACTCAGGGTTTTGATGGGGTTGATTAAGATACAGACGTAAATCATGATGGTCCAGTGCTGCAATTTCATTTCAAGGGTTTACAAACAAATTTGAATTTTCCAGGGACTACCATTGTTTTTTAGTGACATGGCTATTGAATCGTCAGAGCATCAGTTGTAAAAGAAGTATTAAAAATTCACTAACTTTAGAAGATGTAGTTTGCTGTTTCCCCCAGTTTGTGTACTTTGCTAACACCTACAACATAAACACATTGGACGGGCCAGTGCCAAGTAAGTAAAAAGCTAAAATGTTTTTTTTAAACAGTTGCTTCTTCTACAGTATTTGACAGACTGTTCTGGAGTAAAACTGCAAAGAAGGCTTTGCAGAGGGTATAAATTTGACTTGCTGCTTTAAGAAGGAAAAGTGAAATTGTTAAACTGTTTTTAACAAAGCAAAACCAAAAACTAAGCCAATAAACTTCCATGTAATGCAATATCATAATCCGTGCTGCTTCAGGCTGTTTGCTGCCGACATGCCCAAAGCACCTTTGTAACTCAGCGTATTAGGTGAAACGTGGAAAAGTGGTTGTTTGTTGTTTGTTTGTTTTTTTTTTTTTTGCTTCATCAGCCATCATTTTGTAGAGCATCAGCTTGCAGACACATTTTATTTGTTAGATTTGTTTCTGTCTTGCTTTTGTTAAAACAGTGTAAAAAAAATCCAGGATTTTTATATAAAACAGACAAACAGCGTAACTCTGAATTGTCATGAGAAGTTACATTGGCTGAATTTCTACGCTGCCATTGTTTTATTGTGTGGCCATCACTTTTTTGGATAAATTTGTAGATCAACGATGGGTAATAGTTTCAATTCAGCCTTTTGCAACAAATGAATCTCCAAGTGAAATCTGTCTGGGTATCAGTCAGTATTAGTTACTGGTAGTTAGAGGCCTTTATTATCCATTCTTGCGGTATTGCACTACGTAACAATAAATAACATGTTTACAGGGTTTTCTAGGCCAAATTCAGCAGTCTGTTCTGTGCAAACTTCTGAACTGTGTGGAGGTTGTGCACATGTCACCAGGTGCAGAATTTGGTTCTGTAATATGTTTACAGGTTATGCTAGTTTCTATAGCTGCAGTTTTCTATTATTTTTTTTTCCTCCGCTGTTAGTCTAGAAACCAAATTTGTTAATACAATATAACCAAAGTTATAACCAACAACGTGCAATTTATTGTAGATCAACTTGTCCTATAAATACTAGTTGGATTTATTTTGTAAATGTGGGTATTTTTTGTATTAATTTTAACACTTTTTTTGGAGCAAGTGCTGGTTAAAATGATTAACAAAGTTGGTTCTAAAAGAAAGAATTGGTTTCTATACCTGACTTGCTCTGATTTTAACATTTTATTACAAATACGATCTAAGGAAATGACAGTACCTAACTTTTGGCCAGCAAATACCTGTTTAGTCACAATCTTTATAAATATGCAAGGAAGTGTAGCACCTCTCTCTACACAGATATGTAAATTATGTAACAAATGTAATGGGTCTTAAGGGATATTTAAAATCCCACTTCATTTTATTCTTTGACTAGGTCATTAGGACTGAAAATATTACATGTAAATAAAGGTAACTTATACAGATTTCCCAATTCTTTATGCAGTTTTGTAAAACCAGAATGATATATCAGTAAATCTGTATAGATTTGAATATAGCAGGTTTTCTTGCAAACTTTAAAGTATAAAATAAGGATCCTGAAAGCAGTAAATAAAAGTTTATTCTAAATATGTTGTGACTTGGTTCTTTGAAGTTCAAATCAGCATTCTTCAGTAATTTTAGTACTTCTAGGTAGAGTGGGGCAGCAGTTGCAGTACTGTCTGCTCCCATGCAGTCCTTGCAAAACTAACACCAGCTTTTTATAAAAGCACTAGGTTGCTGTGACCCTCATTGTACAGCCAGCCTAGAAGTGCCACGCTGCAGACAGGCAAAGGTGGAGAGACCCCACAGAAATGCCAGCTGACTGCCTCCTTGTCTTCTGCTGTAGGGACACACTTCACAGTTGGCAGGTGAGGCCTCAACAGTGTCTGGTAGGGGTGTGGAAGGGGCCCCTAAACCTTGCTCCAGGCAGCATGGACTGCCCAGCAGTGGTGGAGAGGTGCCCCACAGGACTTAGTCCCAAGTGCCAGCTGAGGGAATCACTTGGAGAAGGATGCTGCTGCCAGGTGTTGTGCCGCAGAGTACCTGGTGCCTTTGCCCAAAGCTGGGATAGGGATAGCCTTGTCTGCAGGAGCAGACAACCAAGTTGCTCCATGAAAGAACTACAGGAGAAGTGAGCAGACTTGTAGCATGGGGGAGTGTGATAGCAAGAGGTTTATTGCAGAGACCTTTTAGAGGAAAAAGACCAAATCACTGAGCAAGTACAAGAAGGGGGCTGCTTGGGAGGGAGGGTCATGCTTGAGCAGGTGGTAAATGGAGATTCGCAAGATGAGTAAAGCTGGAAGCCTGTGACTTCTGACATCAGAAGAAAGGTTGCTTCTCCACTCCTGAGTATGAATTTACAAGATGTTTGTGGTGCTGTAGTAGATGAAGAAAGGAATGAGTTGCATTAAAGCAAGTGTGCTGGTTTGAGGCTAATTTTTCTCATTAAAATATTCTAGTTAGCAAGGTTCGAACCAGATGGTTCTGAGCCAAGCACTCACACCGAGAAGTGGTGGATGACAGAGTGCAGAGTGTCCCTTTTGTGGGCTTTAACCTTTTTATGTTGAGGAATGGTGGTAGCAGTTTGTGGTTAAGTAAGAGAAGAGAGGTCAGTGGTGCTAAGCACTTGAGCAGGGTGATGGGACTGAGGCAGTCCTTGTGAAGGATTCTACAGACTGAAGGAGGCTCACTTCATGCTTGGACACCCTCACAGGCAGCCAGGAAAAGACCAGGAAGAGCAAGAGACATGTCCTGTATGGTGGGAGCCACTCAGATGCAGAGATGGAAGGGATGACGGGCTACTGCAAAGTTTTGTGGCTCTGTACAGGAAACATCCTGGTCAAGATACCTGTTTGTCATGAGGAGGTGAGCTGAGTGGTCTTTGGAGCATTTTGCAGAATTCCAAAGTCCTAACACTTACAGGAAGGTAAACTCCCTGAGGCCTATGGGAAGGGCAGTGTGAAGAGATGTAGTTTGGGAGGCTTTGAGAGTGGTGGGAATGATAGCTGATCAAGGATGCGGGCTTGGCTAACAAGCAAGGTGCTCTACTGGATCTGCTGCCTGTCCCTTCTGTACTTGTATTTTCTGCACATCACACCTCTGTGTTTCCTGAAACACATACATTTAGATTTTTGGGGAGATAACTCCAAAGATGCTACTATGGACATTTACCTGTCTCTTTTACCAGAAACATGGTTCCTAGTAGGGCTCTGTCCCAGCTGTCCTTACCGTGACATTACAGATGGGAGTTTAGCAGCTACTTCCTTATGAGTTAATAATCAGAATCATTAAGGTTAGAAAATACCTTTAAGGTCATTGAGTCCAAGAGTAACCTGGCTACCATGACCACAAAGCTATATCCCCACCTACACACTTTTTGAACACCTCCAGAGACTCCATCACCTCCCTGGGCAGCACGTTCCAGTGCCTCACCACTCTCTCAGTAGTTTATCCTTATGTCCAGTCTAAGCCTCCCCCAACACAACTTAAACCCACTCCCTCTCTTCCTATTGCTAGTTACTTGGGAGAAGAGACCAACACTAGCCTCACTGCAACCTTCTTTCAGGTAGTTGTAAGAGCAGAAAGATCTCTTAGCCTTCTCTTCTCCAGACTAAACAATTCCAGCTCCCTCAGCTGCTCTTCCTATGACACCTTCCAAACCCCTCACCAGCCTCATGGCTTTTCTCTGGACATGCTGACCATAAAGTCCATCTTACACTGTGGTGCCTGAATATACTGTGGCATCACCAGGGCTGAGTACAGGGCCACAATTCCTTACTCGCGCTGGACACACTGGTTTTGATACAGGCCAGGATACCATTGGCCTTCTTGGCCACCTGGGCAAACCGTTGGCTCCTGTTCAGCTAGCCATCCACCAGCAGCCCCCGATCCTTTTCTACTGGGCTACTTTCCAGCCACTCTTCCCCAAGCCAGGTGGGAAGTCAGGCAGAAAAATTGCCGAGGTAGGTAAGAACTAAATGTACCAATCTGCTGACAAACAGTATGTAGAGCTGATGTTTGTTAAGAGATTTTGTGCAGAGCTAGTTAAAAAGTGTAGATCTATGTCTTTTAAGGGGAGACATTAGCAAGATGCTTATTCTAGAGCAGGAGCTGGACCTAACTTAGTCATTTTTCTGGAGCTTAACTCTTCTGGTGAAGTAAAAACATTTTTCTCCCTCACGTTTAATATAAATGGTGGGCAGTGACTGGCTGGAGAGCAGCCCTGAGGAGAGGGACTTGGGGGTGCTGGTGGACAAGAAGCTCAACATGAATCAGCAGTGTGCACTTGCAGCCCAGAGGGCCAACCAGATCCTGGGCTGCATCAGAAGTGTGGTCAGCAGGTCGAGGGAGCTGATTCTCCCCCTCCACTCTGGTGAGACCCCACCTGGAGTACTGCATTCAGTTCTGGAGCCCCCATTACAAGAGGGATGTGGACGTGCTGGAGTGTGTCCAGAGAAGGGCCACGAGGATGATCAGAGGGCTGGAGCATCTCTCCTACAAGGACAGATGACTGAAAGAGTTGGGGCTGTTCAGTCTGGAGAAGAGGAGGCTCCCAGGTGACCTTACTGTGGCCTTCCAGGATCTGAAGGGGGCCTACAAAAATCTGGGGAGGGACTTTTTAGGCTATCAGGGAGTGACAGGACTAGGAGGAATGGAGCAAAGCTGGAGATGGGTAGGTTCAGACTGGACAAGAGGAGGAAGTTCTTCAGCATGAGAGTGGTGAGAGCCTGGAATGGGTTGCCCAGGGAGGTGATTGAGGCCCCGTCCTTGGAGATGTTTAAGCCAGGCTGATCTAGGGTAGGGTGTCCCTGCCCATGGCAGGGAGCTTGGAACTAGATGATCCTAATGATCCCTTCCAACCCTGACTGATTCTATGATTCTGTGAAGTTTGTTTATTAGTTATACAGTTAATGGTGTTTCTGAACAAATAACTATGATGCTGTCAGAGAAATGAATTTATTTCACCTAAAAAAGGTAAAATGCATAGATTAAGCTCAACAAGGATTGCAGTATAAACTCTTCATATTTCAAAGCTCTACTTAGACTCTGGTGGGTAAGTTGCCTCTCAGATTTCTTTTATGTCAATAATTTGCTTTCTGTGGAGTTGAAGGACTTGGGTCTACACTTGTCTTTCTCTACAATTTCTCATTTACTCCAGAATGATCAGGTATGTGGAAATGCTTTTGCAGTCTGATGTTATGGAAGTGAGACTTCTGGTATGAAGAAGAAGCATTCAACATTAACTTGGAGGTTTGGGGCAAGAAGGGCTGTATTTTGTTGGATTTGTTTTGGTTTGCTGTTTTCCAAATTCACATACCTCAACAGGCAGATTTTTAGGCTGAGTGTTATTTGTATCACATCTTTCACTTCTCAAGGTGGTACAGGTGATTCTTCAGCATTCTTACTGCATCATGAAGTGGAGCTGTGGCCTAGTAGGAAGACAAAACTATGATTCCTAACTGCCACTGAGAATTCACTTATGCTGCTTGAAGGACACATGACCTAAATTATTTTCAATTATTATTAGAGGTCACATCTGTAGCATATTAAATTATTTTTTACTAGAGACAGGGTCGAATAATTGTGCATAAGCAAAATATAAGTGTAGGCTACTCATTTCCCTTCTCTCCTATTTTTCCCCTCTCAACATTAATCCATGAATGTGCTTTGCAAGCTACCTAGTGCCTTAGGATTTGATGTGTTCTGTAAATCCAAAGTACAGTTTAGTGCTATTTTTCTCTAATTGATGGTGTCTTTACTGAAATATGACTGTCCCATTGAACTCCATAGCTGTCCCTGGCATACTGTCAATGTGAAACATGTCCTGGATCAGGACAGATTTTCTTTTTTTCCCTTTTTTTTTCCTCCCCCTTCTTGTGTACTTTCTTTTAGTGTGACATCAATGTTACTTAGACAAATACTTATCAATTCCCTAGAATGGGAATTACATACTTAGAATGATAACATCATGAAACGCCTATCACAGAATCACATATCAAGTAATTCAAAATAGATAAGTGTGGGTTTAAATACTGTTTTTATCATTTATTGTGTGTTCAAAAGAATATTAAGAGACTAGGGTCTTCTGTCTGTCATTCTTTATGCTGTCTGTTCATTTGTGTTTTCCTTTCTGTTTCTCACTCATAAGTTTCTTGTGATGCTTGGGTTCTTCATGCCGAGTCTTGTCCTAGCAAATTATTTTCCCTGTAGGAGATTCTGCTTTTTTTAGGGCAATTTATTGTCTCCCCTTTGTAATAATGATTCCTTTAGAGGAATCATTGTGCAGTTTTTATGATGTGATCTGAGAGGAGCTCACTTTTTTATCTGCAGTTATGCCACCACCACCAAAAATCCATAACTCTGATGCTGTAGAAGCACCTTATTAAAACATCTGCATAGTTTAAATACAACCAACGCTGACCATCTTCCATTGTTAAATAAGAACTAAGCATTCAACAGCTGCCATATTGCTCAGCAGTATCACAAGATCAGTAGGAGATGCAAGCACAGGCTTTGGCACTCTAAATCATTTTTCTTTGAAGTGGAGACTTAATTGCTTTTTCTATGTGGAACATATATCATTAGCACACTAATCAGAATACAAACAGCTCACAAAGGGGATAATGAGGGAGAACTTCCACATAATGCTTGGCTTATGTCCATCCGCCTGACTCCATAGAAAGATGTTTTGTTTTTCTGATCTGTGCTTAATTTGAGGTTTCTTACTTAATGGGACTTCAAACAAATTCTGTGTTGTACGTTTCAGGTTTTCATCCTAGAGAGGAAGGCTTGGGATTTCAGGAAAGGGAGAAGCGAAACAGCGTGGAAAGCCTAAACAGACCAGACATTAAGTGAGCATGCCTCTTGAGGAAGATAAGGCAGATAAGGCAGCCTTCTAAATGTGACAGAATGTAACATTTTCTGTTGAAATACACCACAGACTAAAACCATCATAATTTGTTTGTCTTAAGCCCTTTTGAGTTTAATTTAATGGAAATTGTTTGTCTTTTTTAAATTGCCTGATAGCTTTTCTAATTTTTTTTTTAATGAGCTGAAATATTTCTGACTTGGGGTTTTTTTGAGGGCTGGGAAATAGGACCTTTTGGAGGCTGTGAACACACTTGTCCCACTGCATACTGCTGCTTGGGAGTATGTAAAATCCTAAGGGTTTAAATCAAATTGCCCTGAGGACTGCTTACTGACCTTTTGAATGCAAAGCTGTCAAAACCTTCAACTAGACATCAGCTAGAGAAGAACACTTAAGGCAGATCAATGCAAATAGAAAACAACGTGGTTATGACTTTCGGTTATTGCTAGTTAGTGAGAAACAGTTACTGTGCTGCAAGAGCTCTTGAAACAAATCCACGCTGCAAAGGAGTTGCTGTGAGTAATATAATAGTTGGTTTTCAGGGAAGTCCTTTTATAATCTACTGAAGAATTGAAAAGTTTTCATTAATTGCCAAATCCTGATATAGTTATCTGAGCAGGATGCTTCATGGACTTCAAAGGGATTTTTGTCTACTTAAGGAATGCAGGGTCAGGCCCTTAACTAGTGATAACTTTCTTCACTGGGTTGTCAGATATGACAAACTGTGCCACTTTAGTAGAGGTTGCCCTGGTCAGGCCATGCCATCCCATCCCTTTGTCCTAAAAACCTGCTTTCGTGCTTTGCCCGGGTAGTAGAGTTTCTGGGTTGCTGTTAAACAGAAGAGATTAGAAATAATTCTGTAGTTGAAGATGTGGTTTGCAGTGGTCCAGTCCTCAGCTGAGCACATTAGGCCAATTTAACTAACTTGTAGAAGTTCCCCACCACCACGTACAGTTTTTTCCTCCGTAGTTAGATGGGATGCACACCTTAGCACGCACACGGTCTGTATTCCATCTGTGTATTGTCTGCTCAGTCAAGGTTCTATCATGTGCCAACATTTGGGCACTGACCTAGAGGTATCTGAACATAAATGACAACAAGATGTTATTTAGCATCTACCAAACACAATTCTGATGTAGTGATTAGATACTGGATAGTATAACTTAGTTTTAGCTGTGTTATCAGCAGCCTTAACTGCTGGTTGCTCTCCTGATGCACTATGCATGCATATCTATGTATGCCACATACTAAACTGAACCAGGGACTTGATCACAGCAAAAACAAAGCAAATAAAAAAAAAATCCCCAAAACTTGCATTTCTTCCCCCAAATTATTTCCATCAGGATCAGTTCTCTGATGTGATTCTTTCACATGGCCACACAAGCTTTTATGCCAACCTAACATAGGTACTGCAAGTTGTGAGGCACTAAATTGCATCAGACAAACAGGGTGCCTGTGAATGTGCTTCCAGCAGAGCCTCTGATCTCTTCCCACCCTGATGTGTCTGAGCAGAGCCAGATAGAGACCTGAGCCAGGCTAGTAACAGTGCAGAGGGGAAAGGGTAATTGGGGTGGGCTGCCCCATTTCCCCTCAGTCCCCTGGGCCACACAGGGTAGTGATCCAGCCATGTCTCGTGCCTTTCAGCTCCTGTCCACTACTGGGCAGTCAGCTTTCCCTGAATCTCCAAAACATGACAAACCCCCATGGGCACCCAAGTGACTCCCACAGCCCAGCTGAGGTAATGTCCCAGCAACTGCAGCTGATGGAGGCAGTAATTTTGGCATCAGAGAAATCACCCCTGTGCTGCCCAGCATTTGGGTCCCCCTGGTTCACCTCCAGCTCGCCTTGGTCCTTGCACCAGGGTGTTGCCTTTAGTGGTTTAGCCTGAATTCTTGTCAAAGCCATTCTGATGTAAGTCACAGCTTCGTGTGGCCCTTCAAACATCCTGGTATCCATCCCCAAAGCCGTGTTGGGTGTGGGGGCATTTGCAGGACAAGTCTGTGTGCATGTGAGGGGGAGGAGGTGCTGGGAACATGCCTTGAAGGCTTCAAATCTGTTTATCTTCACACTCCTGAGAAGTGATTGCTCTCCCATGACACGGCAGCATGCTGGAGGGATCTGTGCTGGCAGTGAGGAGATAAACCCAAGGGGCACAGGCCACTGTGGCCAAGTGGCCTCTCCCTGACCAGCAATTCCTTACGTCTCTCTAAGATGAAATGGGACAAGAGCAGCAGTAAGTCTCCTCCAATCTTTCTTTTTAATAGTTCCTTATGATAAATTGTAGATAAGAGGAGAAACTGTATTGTTAACAAGCCGAGAACAAAGGGCTGCAATCTTCCTTAGCAGCATGGTATAGTCAGCAGTGTGTCCAACTACTAGTCAGCCTCTTACCTCGTTTTTAATTTATTTCAATTCCAGTAATTGTTTCCTGGTTGTAAACATACAGAGGAAAAGAGGCAGAAATTACTTGCTTATTTCCTGTTATAACAACAGAATGAAGGTAACGTACACAGGGATGAAAGGAGACGTATTTCATGCCTGTTGCTAAACAAACAGCTGCAGAATAGTGGGCCATCGTGATAAGCAAAACAGACACTAACAAAAAGCTGCCTCTGTCTGAAAGGTTCAGGAGCTCCCTCTGTAGATTCCAACATAGAAAGTAGTAACCTAGGAGACATTTTCTTTCTGTTCTGCTAATTCTTGGTCCGATACACTGTAGCGACTCAGTGTATTAACACTTTGATTTATGGAAGATAACATCACAGTATGGTGTTACAGCACTTCTGGGGGACAAAGCTGAGAGAGGAGACTGTACTGCGCCAATTATATACATACATCGCGCATACAGCTTATGGGGCAGCCCTTCTCCACCTGCTGGCCCTTCCTTCTCCTTCCTGTGACTTCACATATGCAGAAACCCTTAATTAAGTTATTCCGTGTGTTTCAGTGTGGGGATTCCAGCTGTGGCTGCCCATCTGCTGTCACTTTTGTCTCAAGCCAGCCAAGTGCTGAGGGCTTACCTCCCAGGGGTGCTGAGCATCCCTGACTTCTGAGGAAATAAACAGTGTGAGAGTCCAGCGTGGCAAGGCAGAGGTGTCCAGTCTGGCCTGGCCTGGCTTGGCCTGGGAAACATTCATGGTGGTTTGGCTGATCTGAGTCAAGGCGGCTGCTGTCCCATGCTGTTGCCATGTCTGCAACTGCATGGTACAACACTTGTTGTTTCACCATTTTCCACTACCAAGAAGCAGGTTTGGGTGATAAACCAGAATGAAACAAGCTCGGCTGGGAAAAATGGAAGAGCTTTCTGGCAGGTTACATTGTTACTGAATACAAGAAGAAACCTCCCTAAGATCAGTGAGGTGTTTGGAAGGAGCCATTTACTTCAGCACTGGACACACAGAAGCATCACTCCACCTAAGTGTAACAAAGCCAGTAAAGTTCAGGAAATATCTGTTTGCATGTCATACATGATCACCATTTTTCTAATAAGTGATTAGCATATTCATATTAGCTCATGGGACTTATTATATATGTAAATCTTCTGCATGCATGCTCATTATGTACTGTGGGAATGCTTTGGTGGTTTTTTGGGGCATCCATCCTCTTCCTCCCTATGGCTTTTAGCTGAACTTTGCACATGCGTTCTAGGCTGCCTTGTATGGTTGATGAAACTGACTGCAGAGTCAGTCTAAACCAATTTGTTGTTCTTCTTTCTCAAACCCACAGTTAAAATTTCTTACTGTTTACACAGTTAATGATTCTTAGTTTACACAATAGATGCTTTCAGTGAGGATTACATATTCCTAAATGTTCATAAGTTACTACAGGGTCAGTATGTCCAGAGGAGCTCGCTGCAGGCAGAGGAGCATCAGCCATGGAACAAGGTTCAGAAGAGAAAGCGTGGAGCTGTGAGTGAACCCAAATGTCATGCCATAAGAGCCCTACACTGTGCAGAAGAGAGTAAGTGCATCTGGGATCAGGTATGACCTCAGGTGTGTGCTCCCTCTTTCTGTAGCTGTAGCCTTGTGGTTTGTGTCTAGGAAACAGCAGTGACCCACCAAAAATACTTCAGTATTTTTCACACCTTCCGGCAACAGTGGATGGGCATGAAAGAGCAGGGCAATGCAGTATGCCACATTCTTGTAAGGTTACTCCTCCAAACTGCCTGCAGTTACCTCCAGCAACACTGGAGGATGTTGGGGTATCCTCTTTCTTCTGCTGAAATTATTAGCAGTGTCCTTTATTCTGCTGTGATGAGCCTTTTTCAGCTGTGGGAGTAAACAGCTGGAGGCTTCCTCTGGGGCACTGTGAAATAACATGGTTGAGGTGTACCCATCCGTTTGGGCTATTGGTTGTTTTTTGTTTGGCTGGTTGGTTGGGTTTTTATTTGTTTGTTTAAAACCAACCCACCATCCACCCAGAAACACATGCAAAAGTGATAGTGTGGCAAATACCTGTACTCCTTCCACTTCCATGTTTATTGTATGAAAATCCCTTTGTTAAGGAGGTGTGCTTTTCCTCTACAAGAAGGCTCCTTGGAGAAAAATCTCATAGGCATCCTGAGGGCTCAGCCCAGGGTGTGCTTGCCGATCTGCCGGTGGAAGAAGTGAACCTCCTTTGAGAAGACAAGGAGATGGTAACTGTACACAAGTTCAAAATTAATCAAGAACCCAGTAAGTGACCAAACGTATCAGAAGCAGACATTGGTTTAGGAGTTAGCTTAACACTGTAAATCTGTGAATACAGATGTCATTGCTTTGGGAGTTTGGCATAAGACTCAAAGTGTCTAACCATGCCTATGGTGACAGCAGATCAAAACCACTCATCAAGAACTGAAAGAAAAAAGGGGCTTTCCTGACAAGGGTTAATGATACCCAGCCAGAAGTGCAGTTTGGTGGCACTGGGCTTTGAGGACTCCTTGGGCTGAAGGCAGAGCTGAGTGGGTGCAAAGTGCTGTAACTCTCTTGCAGTTAATGGGACTCCAGAAATTGGTGCTGCTCTCAGCCTGTCCAGAAAGCAACCACAGCTCCAATACTGCTGCAGCCATGATAAGCTGCCCCTGCTGCTTGTACCCTGTCCTTGGCCCTCAGTGCCTGTAGCAACCGTTTTCCTTGTGTCAGCAGTGACACCTGGCAGCTCCTGCAGTGACTTGCCAGCAGAGTCAGAGGATGATGATCTGTGTCAGACCTGGCACTGGTAGCAGCAAAGGGTTGAGACTGTGGAGCTAGAAGTGGGGAAACCAGGATTGTGCTTATGTGTCGGTTTGAAAATAGATTTGGGCTCCAGGACCCTACTACCAACTCTTAGGCTGCAGCTAATTAAGGATAGTACTGTGTTTGCAGACGTGGCAAGGGGGGGACACTTAAAACATTGTAAACAGCTCTCTCACTTCTCCCATTTGCACCCATGGGTGTTCATCCCTATTTATTTTCTTTCCCACTGTGTTATGGTGCTAGAGGAGAGCTGTGTGAAGCTGAACTGAGAGAATGGATCCTGAGGCCAAGCCGTTTTCCTGTCCCTGAGCTAGGATGTACCAGCATGTTGAGCACACAGCTCGGGCAGTTTGTGGCCACACCAGACACCATGCATGCTGCTTTTGCCAGATTGCAGGGATGAGAGAGCTGATGTGATGCTATTCTGAAGCAGAGCTGAAATGCACTATTTCTAGTTTAAGCTCAAATAAATGTAAATGGTCTAACACAGAAGAGAAAAAAAATACTTTAACCTGGAAAGAAACTTCATTCCCCACCCTGGGCTTGTGCCTTGCAGAGATCTCATGCATACCGAGTTCACTTTGGGAAGCTCCAGTTAGAGGTGAATTTTCAGCTTCTTTGCCTGAGGTTGCTACTGTCATAGGGACAATTCCTGCCTATTGGTTCCCTTTCTTAAGAGGTTGGTAGCACTTCTGACAAAATGTATGAGGCATCATGGCCATGAGCCTTCATTCAGCTTTGGAAAGTCTCTGTCTCTCTCTCCTCAGTGGCTCATAATGGGACCAAAATGGCCCTAGCCCCATTTAGCAGTCCTGGATGGATTGACAGCTGCCCTCACACACACACACACAGAAGAGCAGGGGAGCAAAACTCTGAGCCAGAGCTGTTCATGTCAATCTGATTTTTAAAATAATTATTTTCAGGAAACATTTAAACTGGGCTTGCCAGGGCTGGGGCTGGAGATGAAATGCAGCATAAAGTGCATCAGGTTATTTACAGACAGCAACTTGAACAGCATGCTGTTATTCCAGCTGTTGGTAGCACTTCAAAGGGACCTCTTACTACCGACTTGGGTTTTAAGGCATTGGTGATCTGTCTGCTGAAATAGTACAAGTTATTATTTCCTTGAAAGAAGTGTGTAGCTTGTTTGCAGACCCCAAAATCTACAAGGGAGGATATAAGAGGGTCTGAAAAGAACTTCAAAACCTGGGGAAGTTTGCAGAGCTTCCCCCATATGCCAAAAATACAGATTGAGCAAAGCTAAAAGTCCGTGTTAGTGACAGAAGAAAAATTGCTGCCCTGTAAGATAGTCAGCATAGCTTTGTTTATGTTGGCTGGAAGATATTGTACTTGGACTGATGGCTTTCTCAAAAGATAATGCTTCTGTGAGATGGTTAGCCAAGTAGATAATTGTGTTTATTGGCTCTGTATTTACTAACATGGTGTATTTGACAAATTTGTGGCTGGCAGTGCCTGTAAACTGCATAAAATGGGTTTGTCTGCCTGCAGTGAAGTATGAATTTCGATATGTTATCACAAATGTGCATGATCTCTAATCCAATTAATGACTGGAAAATGTGTTAAAACAATGACTTCTGACAAAGTAAGGATGGAGAGTTTATGCTCATCTAGTTGTAGGACTACTTAATTCTAGGAAGGAACTTACTATTTGTTTTGCCCCACAGAAATGTGAAAATGGAAATATTGGTGTTCACAGCTCCCTGGACCAAGGCACAAAGTGTTCCAGTGGGAAGCACTTCCCTTTGTTAAGCTATTTAAGACAAATATTGCATTTAATCTCAAGATTCAAAACCTCTTGTTGGTACTGGGTAGTCCAGGGAGACAGTAAAGTGGTGTCCCTCCCACAGCAGCATACAATAGTGAGTGAAGAGAGCGCAGCCAATGGAAACCAGCCTACAAGCAGAACTACAACTTGTTCTCTCTGACACTTTTTTTTCCTAATTCCCTAGTCCAATAGACCTAACTCCTGCTTCAAACATGGCAAAGAGATGTCCCTCCTGGGATGGGTGGAATAGTGTCTGGCACTGGGCAGTACAGCACAGCCACCCCCTCCTACCTGCAGGAAGCAGCATTCTGCTCTGCGGAGTTAAAGGGCTGCAGGGAGATAACATTACATCTAACTGGGAACAGTTTCAGCCTCTTCACCAGCTGACTGAAGCACGTAGGAGAGACACGTTACTAGGTGATACATTTCCTCTTGGTGCACGCTGAAGCCATCTAGGGAATCTCAAAATCTCTGATCCACCAGAGTTTACCACAAGAGAGTACAGTACCAGCATGAGCTGCACATGGAAATTGTGAGTTTACCACAAGAAAGAACAAACATTTAATCATTAATACTCATAAACAATGTTTTTAGTATTAAGTGATTATTTTTTTCATAGCTTACAGTTTTGTGACTGGATAAAGTAAAACATTGTGAGGAAAAGGAAAACTCAGAAATACTGTGTCAAGTGGACTCTGTTGCTGTATTTGCTCCTATTTGGATATTTTGGGCCCAGTCCTGTTCAATATCTTTATTGATGATATGGATGAGGGAATTGAGTCCAGCATCAGTAAGTTTGCAGATGACATCAAGCTAGGAGCAGGTGTGGATCTGTTGGAGGGTAGGAGAGCCCTGCAGAGCGACCTTGACAGGCTGGATAGGTGGGCAGAGGCCAATGGGATGAGACTTAACAAGGTCAAATGCAGGGTTCTGCACTTTGGCCACAACAACCCCAAGCAGCACTACAGGCTGGGGAGAGAGTGGCTGGAGAGCAGCCAGGAAGAAAGGGGCCTGGGGGTGCTAGTAGATAGTAGGCTGAAGAGGAGCCAGCAATGTGCCCAGGTGGCCAAGAAAGCAAATGGCATCCTGGTGTGTATCAGCAACAGTGTGGCCAGTAGGACAAGGGAGGTTATTCTGCCCCTGTACTCAGTACTGTTCAGGCCACACCTTGAGTGTCCAGTTCTGGGCCACTCAATTCAAGAGAGATGTTGAAATACTGGAAAGTGTCCAGAGAAGGGTGATGAAGCTGGTGAGAGGCCTGGAACACAAACCCTATGAGGAGAGGCTGAGGGAGCTGGGGTTGTTTATCCTGGAAAAGAGAAGGCTCAGGGCTGACCTCATTGCTGTCTACAACTACCTGAAAGGAGACCATAGCCAGATGTGGGTTGGTCTCTTCTGCCAGGCAAGCAGAAACAGAAGAAGGGGACACAGTCTCAAGTTGTGCTGGGGGAGGTATAGGTTGGATTTTAGGAGGAAGTTCTGCCCAGAGAGAATGATTTGCCATTGGAATGGGCTGCCCAGGGAGGTGGTGGAGTTACCTTCCCTGGAGGTGTTTAAGATAAGACTGGATGAGGCACTTGGTGCCATGGTCTAGTTGACTGGATAGGGCTGTGTGATAGGTTGGATTAGATGATCTTGGAGGTCTCTTCCAACCTGGTTGATTCTAAAGTGGTGCATGTGCAGTTCTGTTCTAGAAAGTTACTGTCAAACTGCCTCAATGTGTTTTGGGTAACTGATTGGCATGTAAAGCAAATATCCCCTAATTACCTTTCCTGAAAACCTGTGCTAAAATTTGAGCAGGCTGAACTCTTCTTATGTATTTTTGACATTTAAGGAAGGTGATATAGGTCAAACTGTGGCTTTCACCACGTTTAGCTAGCTCCCAAAGGCTTTCAGAGGAGTCACTGATTGAGGCTGTAGCCAGTCCTAGTGATGATGCAGCAGAAGGGATCAAGTTTAGCTGTCAGCTCCTGACTCTGTGAGCTTTGCAGTGCTGTCAGGAACAAAAAGCAGTAAAAACTTGCCTGTCACTGAAGTCAGCAGCTCCCACAACAAATGCAAACAGGGGGCAAATCTGCTGAGCAAGAAGATGCCTTTCTACACAATAACTTTAGAAATTATAACAAAAAAAAGAGCTTAGAAATCACTGGCTGCAAGCATAGAATAAGAACAGGGGTGAAGTTAAAACTCATAATTATAGTGGCAGCATGTGGTTTGATTTGATGGTATCTCCCATACACACGGTGTGTAGGATGCTAATAACATTATTTGTGAGCCATGAATTTGCAGTGCAGGTTGCGTTATGGCAAGATACATAATAGACTTAAGGCAGATGTAAACTTAGGGCAGCTTTCTGGTACAGGCAAGCAAAGGGTGGCTCATCCGCGGCAGCAGCACGCTACCTTACACAGCCATCTGGAAGTGATGTCAAGGGATCATTGAGAACCATTGACAAAATGGAATCTCTTTCTGATCAGTTTCCATCCTCGCATTCAAAAATTAGTTTGTTTGTGTGGGAAAGCCAGTTTCAGCTGGGCATCCCTGCACCTGCACTGGGCACTGTAGGGTCCAACTACGTGGGGCTCGTCTGGCTAAATCCACGCTTTGAAGAAGCTCCTCGTGCCGGTAAGGAGAGCTCTGCAATGAGTGGGGTACTGAGGAGTCCTATGTCCCGGGGGAAGGCATGGCCGGCAGCCCCTGCCCCCCGGTCGGAACGCCTCGGCTTCTCGCGAAGCACCGGAGTGGGGACTGTCGCGGTGGGAAGCCGCCGTCGGGTGCCGGCACTGAGAGAGGTTACGTCTACAGGGCAGCTGGGAGCGTGCCTGCCCCCGGCCGTACTTAGCCCAGATGGCGCCGGACCCTCTAGCCCCTAGTGCACGGACCCAGCGGGTCCGGGCGACCTCCACTCCCCGGGGTATTGTCCACTGCGGCCCGCCCCGTCCAGCGACGTCCCTCCCTCCTCCGCCCCCTGCCCGGCCCTGCCCCTCGCCCCTCTCCTCCCCAAAGGCCAATGGAGAGGAGATGCAGAAAGTAGGGCCGAGAAGGGCTCGCCGCGGCCGCTCCGTTCGTCCCTTGTCTCCTCCCCTCGCCCGCTGACCGGTGTCTCTGGCGGCGGCCGGTGGGGCATGCCAGCAGCCTCCCGCTAAATGGCGCCGCTCCGCCGCCGGGCGCTGCTGCGGGCGCTGCTGCTGCGGGTGCTGCTGCTCCCGCTACCAGGTGAGTCCACCCGCCCCGCAACCCATTGTGCGCTCCGAGCTCGCTGCGCCGCACGTGGTTTTATTTATTGCGCATCGGCGGGGACCGGCGGGAACAGTGACCGGTCCCGCACTTTGTTCGCGCCGGAGCGGGCGGGCGGGCGCGCGCGCAGAGGGGCTCCCGCGCGGCCCGCCCTGCCGTGAGGGGGCGCGCGCGCCGGGTGGCTGCTCCGCAGCCGAGGGCGCTGACCGTTAGCGAGGGGCGCGCTGGCGGGGAGGGTCCCCTGGGGCAGTTTGCCGCTCCTCAGCTCGCCGGCGCGGGGGCGTCCCTAACGATTTCTTGTAAAATTAGCCTTTTACGACTTGCTCCGCTCCAACTCTTTTGTCGGGCTTGTAAAATTAGCGAGCGGCTGGGGCACCCCGGTTCCCAGGGTCCGCTGCCGCGGCAGCAGTCCCTGTCGTAGCTGTGTGGCAGCCCCCCGCCGCTTTAGGGGGGGTTAGCTACGGCAGGGGGTGGCATGCCCATGCCCGCCGCCTGGCTGGCCCCAGGGGGTCACCGGGGCGAGCCGCGACACTGCAACTCCCGTGCTGAGCCGCGTTGAAGCCGCGCGGGTGTTTGAGGCTCTGGTTTTCCATCTCCTCGACATAACTCCTGGGTGTTTTACAGCCTGATGTCCTTACTCCACTGTATCCCAGTTTTTCCAGAGTTTCCTGCGTTTCGAGGTCTTGGGGACCTCGGGAGCTTGCAGCAGCGGTAGCTGTGGCTCATGCGGTGGGTTTAGCACGGTGACTTCAGCGTGCAAGTGTATTTGGGTACTTGCACTCTGCACTCGCAGACAAAGTCTTTCTTTCTCTCTCTTAGGAGTGTGGTGCTTTACTGAGCTGTTTTTTGTCAAAGAGCCTCAGGACGTTACTGTCTCAAGGAAGGATTCGGTGGTTTTAGACTGCCAAGCCCGTGGTGAAGCTCCAATAACTATTACATGGCTGAAAAATGGAGGCAAAGTGTCTGAAAACGAACGGATCTACACTTTAACCAATGGCTCCTTATATATCAGTGAGGTGGAAGGGAAGAAAGGAGAGCCATCTGATGAAGGATTTTACCAGTGCTTAGCTCTAAACAAGTATGGGGCCGTTCTCAGTCAAAAAAGCCATCTCACACTAGCAAGTAAGTTCCAGCTCATTTTTTTTAGTGCTCCTGACTTTGTGACAGCAATTCCCTGAACAGCACACAACCACCCATCGTTTTGATTGTGTACCTGAAGAGACAAGTTACAAATGCAAAGAAGTCAATTCTGCAGAACTTCTGTTTCTTTTTAAAGATTATGAACAAAGCTTATAATGCCCTCTTGTCGAATCTCTGATGTAGCAGCAATTGGGGCAGCCACCTGTGAGACCTCTTGGCCAGTGGTGCCTTGTCTAGGTGGCTCATGTGGGTCAGTGATCTCCAGAGCAGGTGATGATGCAGAGCTGTTCTGGCAGCCTTCAACAGAAGTTACGGATCTTGTGTCTCAGGTGCTGTTCAGGTAGCCTTACAAGGGTTCTCTACAAAGGAAAAAAACAAAAAAGTATGATTCCCTATTCAGTAGGTTGATACTGCAATGTGCCATCTGAATGCAGGGAAGAATGGTGATAGAGATGGCTGTCTTTGGAACAGGAAAGAGAGGAAGGGTTTTCTAGGCAACCATGTGTGTTAAATTATGAAGCCCTTGCTTTTCTGACACGTTGTACAGGTGCTGTTCATTTTGGAACTGCTTCAGGGTCCTTTGAAACCAACCACAAGGGCCTGTTACATGTTTTCACTAGGAAGTGAGAGTCACATTTCTAGGGTGGTTCCCTACTACTGGATGGTGAAGGAAATATTCGGAAGTGCCTTTATGGCTTCATCAGTCCAACCTTGACTATGCGTTGCCCTCTGTTGTCCTAACATCTTGAAACATACTGAGAAAGAACTGTGTCAGGAACTGAATGCTGTGCCTTTTTCCATGCCAGCACAGAGCTTTGCCAGGAGGCTAGTTTGTTGTTGGGTTTTTTAATTTCCAAAAGTACATGGAGTCATTTCAAAGGAAGTATGACACAGAGTACACAATTTATGTAGTCTTCTCATGTTCCCGCTATAATAGGACTTAACTGATGAACTTAATCTAATAGAAGAAGGCTTCCTTTGACCTCTTCAACCCTGTTCACAGTAGCAAGTTGCACAAAACTGTGGTGTTGATACCTCTAAGGAAAGTGACATTAGTTGTAATTGGCAAGTTTTACCAAATTCAGTCTGAAACCAGTTAATACAATTAGTAAGTTATCCTATGGTAAAAAATGTCTGAATGTTAACATTTATTAGTTTTTTTTCTGTGTGTTTCTAAACTGATTATAAAAACTGCCCATAAGATACTCCAGGAAGGTGTGAAATACCTTGCTCAGTGAGCCAGAACGTTGTGCAGTTGAAAACCAGGCTGCAAGCAGGTGGCTTCAAGTAAGTGATGAGTTTTTCAGGTGCTATAAGAGGCTGATCAGTGAACTCTGGATTTCAAAAATGTGGTTACTTCTTACTTTGTATATTACGTACCAGATTAATAGATCAAGAAGTTGTTGGATACTTCTGATAGAACAGTGGAAAATGAGATATTAATATTGTTGACATTTAAATCCACATCATTAGGTTTCAGAATGTCAACACCAGTCACAGTCTGAAGAAAACTTTTCTTTAGAGGATGGGATTTTTTTTCTGTTGCTAATATATATATAAAGCATAGCCTTGTCTGATGTATTCTGTGCATAGGACTGTTGAAAATTCAGGGCCATTATTACATTCAACACATTGCAGGATGAGCTCAGTATCAGAGAACTTCTGGAACACTCCAGAGCACTATAGTACTACAGCACTTGTATCTGTTTTTATTCCGACAACACTGAACTTTTATAAATGTTTGTTTCTTCCATGCACGTTGCTTCACCAGAAAGATGGGTTAATGTGAGGTGTTATTTTGATTTATTTTTGTAAATGAAAAAAAAATCAGCAAGGAAAAGTTGTGAACCAATAGACTGCATGCTGTGGAGTGAGACTCTTGGTTTGCAGTCGTCTTTCTACTTACCCCCGACTCCCTTCCCGGCCTCTCCCCCTCCCACCATGAGACTGTGACGAAAGGTTTCTTTTTCTTTGAATACTTGAAAGGTTTCCTACGGCCGTTGGAGAAAACTGGAAGAGATAGTGGATCCATAATGATCACAGTAGGTGGTGTTGACTTAGCGATTAAGTGGTTAACAAGTGGCCAAACATGAAGTTACCCTATGCAGCAGTCCCTTCGTTTTTTAGTCGTATTCCAATCTGACCTGTTTCAGAACGTCATCCTTACTCTAAAGGAAACTCTGTGAAATAAGGCAGTAATTTGTATCACTAGATTCTAAAGCCCGTAGAACATGTGCAAAATTAGTTTTATATCTCATTTTTACAGTTTTCCGCCTGCTATCACGAATTGATTGAACTTTTCATATTTTTTAGGTGGAATAAGTTTAAAGTCTTATGGGGAATTTTGTGGGTTTATTATTTTGTTTTGAAGCAGTTGATTGCTACAAAGGCAAATTACCTTGTGGTCAGAGTATAGAAGGACTATACATATTAAACAGGTGGAGAATAGGCATTAAATGGGCATTCTTTCTTTGGAGGAGAAAAAGCTAATGCTCTCTTCAGTCACTGGTAGCAGCAGGGTGCGAGGATGTTCTTTTACTTTGCCTGGTCAGAGCCTTTGCCGGTAAGCTTATCTTTTGCTTCAGAATTGTAATGTTTAGTGTTGCATTTGGAAATCAAAAACTTTAATCTGTCCAAGAGTTTAAGATTTGAACACACAAGGAGATCAAGTTTTGGTTTCTAAAGTTAGGAACTGGAAGCTGAAGGTTGCACTCTTGGCAAGAATTCCATTATTCATGTGCAAATTAAGAATTCACAGGGTTAAAAGGTTAGAAACTGGCCAGGATGAGGTTTACCCTTGTGATAAAGAGCAGATGACCCTCATTCATTGGCCAAAGCTTTCATGTAGCTCCTCTGCAAAGTTAGTGATTGCCATGAATTGTTCTTGAGGAATGCAGAAATTCAAATGTGAGCAGGCCTTTCCTTAAGTGTCACTATGGAGCCTTATCTCCTGAGCACATCAGAGTAGGTCTGCAGGGACAGGGTTCCTCCCCAGAGGCCTCAAGGCTTTGCTTTCCTGTTGTTCATCCATGCACAAAAGAATTTGACTAATTTAGGGCTGTTTTTTCGGTGAGATCCCCTTACTTTTTTTTTTTTTTTTTTTTTTTTGCTTTTCAAGGAAACTGTGAGGTATTGCTTAGGTAAAAATAAATACTAGTTTAAGTATATGCTTGTTGCTGCTTCCAAGGCAGGCTAAGTGACAAGGCGGGGGGGAGGGGTGCGGCGGGGAGGACAGAAGGAGGTTCCTGTGTGGTTCTTTGTGAGGCAACATGTGGTGCTAAAATGCTAATACTGAAGAGTATGACTTACTCAAAATTCAACTTAGTGCTGTTGGGAGAGGTGTTTTTACGGGAGTATAGAAAGACTGTAGTCTGTGGAGAAAGTCTAAACACTTCTGGTACAACTTTGAATCAGCCGAAAATAAACAAGCTGAGATTTTTGTATTGCTGCATTTTAAAATTACTATTTAACAACGGTTAACTAAGATTCTGTCTGAAAATAAGTCTAAACGTCAGTAAGAAAGTATTAAGAAAACACGGAGGTGGATTATGTCCTGAAGCCAGAAGCATGGACTTTGGGCAGTCATTGGACAGGATACTCATTGTTTATTTCCTTTTCATGAAAAGTGGAAAGTGAAGTCTTAAGATGCTTGGGTGGGATATATATAGTAGGGTAGGAGCATTCCTAGATAGCTTACTCCTCCGGTAACTTGTCAGAATTGATTTTTATGTTTGTGAATTTCAGGAAATGTAAGCCCAAGTCTTCTGTGTACAGGTTTTGACATTTCACAAGAGCGAAAGTTTATATGCAAGCAGAAGGTTTCTGGGAACTTAGTCCTGGAGGGAAACTGCACAGCAGTTTGAAATGTGGAATCTTTTACACGGAGCAGACTATACTTTGTGGAGAGTTTGCAATTTTGCATACCTGCTGTGGCAATGATGTGACTTCAAGTCCCCCTGTCATGACAGTAATTGGCAGTATTTATGTTTTTATATCTGAATAACACCTTTTCCTTTGCTTTAGATATTTTCTCTTAAGAGTGCGTCCAGCTGAGCCTTATTCTGTCCTGTGACAATGATGTTTTCTTAGCAATTCCAGCTGTTTGTTCCCACTTTTGCATTGTGCCCTTCCTTGTGTGGGCACAGCTGCATGTGTGGTTAACTGAAAAGGGAACTGATCTGGGTTAGAATAATAGAACTAAAACAAAAGAGAGCGTCTAGGCCAAATGAGTTCCCTGATGTGGTTTGTCATGGAGCCACTCACAGTGTTTGCACTGATGTAACTGAGAGGAATAATGTGGAGGTAGGAAGTCTTAGTGGGGACAGAGGAAGGGTAGTTAAACTGAAGTATGTCACAAAAATAAATGTGCATCACATGTTCAGCCTTTCAAATATTTAGTGTCTTCCTCTAAATGAAGGGATGAATAGCTGTGGTATAACTATAGATTTCATTTTGTATGGAACCTGTCATTTCGGTTATCTTCCAAATGCGTATAGATCACAAAAGTAAGTTTCATTGTGTTCAGTAGTAATGGAGAGAGGAACACATTCCGAGATAGAAGGGTAGGATTAGGAGACGGAAGTGTGTTTTGACTGAATTGGAAGTGAAATGGCAAATGGTAGTTATAGATGATGGTCTTGTGTTAGAAGAGATATAGCAAAGTCTTAATGCTGTAGAACTGGTGAGGTTACAGGCAGTCTGAGGAAGCTCTTTTTAATTTTTTTACAAGTGTTGCCTTACTGCTATTGCTTTGATTAGGTGATTTGAATGTCCAGAGGAGAATCCATTTCTAAGTGACAGTGCACATGGTTGATCCTTAGTACGTTTAAATTCCACTATTTAATGCAGCAAGAGTATGTTTAATATCACAGTCAGCAGTGTCAGTTGATAATGGTGAAAAGTTGCAAGATTTTTGTTCTTTGAGATACACAGAAGAAACAAGGAAACTAAGAAATGTATTCCTTCTTAATGGATTTTTCTCTAGAACTCCTCCAGGCATCTTTTGACCTGCACTCCTACAACATTTTTGCAGAAGAAATTGTCAGCATCCTTTTAAGGCATAACCACTTACTTTATTGTTATTTCTTGACACTGGAGCATTCCCTATTCTTTCAGCAGTGACTGGCCTGCAGCTCTTTGCAAACCCTAACATGGACTTTTATATTGTTATCACAAAAAAACCCTGCAACCAAGACTTTACTTAGTGCATGTGAACAGTGGTTGTTTTCACTGGCACGTTAGTAGAGATGTGAGCTTTTTGCGGGTTTCCTTAACACCTCAGTTTCAGATTTGTGTCAAGCATAATACCAAACCGAGATATTTCATGCCCTTTCTCTTCCTGGGCAGAGTAAGTGCTGTTACGGCTTTTACTAGTTTATATCACAGTAACTTCATGATGTATAAAGTTTTTACCAGCTTCTTTTTTAAAGGAATGCTCAGCCTTACGGGCAGTGTACTCTGTAGATAGTAAAACCTTCACTAATGTGGGAAATGTTGAAGGAGAACATGGCACCATGCTAGAAGTTCAGGACTGTGACTAGAAGCAGACCTTACCTGCTGCAAGTTTATGTGCAGTATGTGTCCTGAACTATTATTTTTATCCTACTTGTGAAGCAATGTATGTCAGCAAAGGATGCTGTTTTGTTCTTGTAGAGCGGTGCCTGTCCCACCTCCGCCCCCAGCACAGCTCCCTTTATTCCCCTTCTCTCTCTTTCTGCGTTTCTTGGTGTAGAAATTGTTGAAAGGGCATTCAGTAAGGCCCCCTTTTGTCAACCGGCTCTGATTATCCTAAAGAAAAGGATCTCACTCTGAGCAGTTGTTTGCCTAGAGACTTCTTGTCACGTCTTCACAATTTAACAGCTGTGCCTATTGATGGTGTGCAGAACAATTTAAGACAATGACAAAAGAGAATCTTGGAGGAAGAATTTAAAAGTTACTAAGCATTTTCCTACAGAAGTATAGTCATTTCCATTGCTGGACAGATTTGTGCTTAGCTTTAGTGTTTTTCTTTAGGATTTCATGTTTTTCCACATCATACCTCCAAAATCGTGAGCATAATCTTTAGCTGTGCCTTTTTCTTTTCCTTTTTTTTTGTTTTGGTTGTTGTCTTGTTTCATCAATAGGCCCGGCTGTTAAATTGGGATTGATTACTTCCAGTCTTTATAACTGGTAATCACCACCTAAGTGAAAAAGCAATCAACAATGTCAACTCTCCACATTTTGTTGAGCAAGTGTGGGTTGTATGGTGAACATAAGTTACTAGGGTCAACCTCTATATAGCTTTTAAGCGGTATCTACATTTTAAAGTTGATTGTCTCAGCAATTGAGTAAGAGGAGAAAAAAAAATCATAGTACATATAATCAGTGCTGGAAGTTAGAAATCTGTCAGGCAGTCTTCCAAAACCTGCATCTGCAAAGGAAACATTTTCTGTTGATGTGGATGAGATTGTTTGGGGTTTTGTTTGATTGTATTTTTTTTAATAGCTGAAGATAAACAGCAGACATAGGTAGGTGTTTGTGAAAACGCTTCATGAAATTATTGTAATCCGCGGTGTAGTTTTGTTTTGGTTTTTTTGTTTTTTTTTGTTTGTTTGTTTGTTTTTTTTAGTTAAAGGTTTTGAAGGGAGAAGCTTTCTAATCTCTTGGGGCAAAATGTAAGTGACTGGTTATAGACATATTTTCTTTACTGCTGTTGCTTTGCTTCACAACTCTTAACAGTAATTCTAGTTAGTTGCATTTTTTTCTCAATGAAATGAAACTTGATCTCCTTAAGCAGGTGGAAATATTTTTGTTTCTAACAGCATGATGCTCATGAAAGTAAAAGAAACTAAGTGACATCTGGATAATACAATTATCATCTCAAGGCCGTGTTGTAAAGTGCTTGTTCCTTGACTGCCGATCTCTGTTGGGCTTCTAGTAGGAGGTTTCTGACACACCAGTGCAGACCATTGGTTCTGACACACCATCTGCAGTTTAGGAGAACAGGGTCTAGGTATCACTGTCCCTCCGTGTACATAGGTCTGTTGTGTGCTGATGAAGTTCACTTAGATTCTTATTATCATAATTAAAAAATTACAGAATATACAATCTTTATATTTTATGGGGTAAAGATTTCAGGATTACTGAGTCTGTGCCACTATTACCTTAAACAATTTTAAAAACTCTTGCTGTGGTCAGGGTATTGCTCGAGTTTGGCTGACTGGAAACGTCTTCATTTTTCAGTAGTTAAGCTTGAGGAAGTTCTGTTTGCCTCTAGCCTGAACACTTCATTGCAGCAATTGTGATAGCATACAGTTGGTACCTACTGCTTTATAGGTATAAGAGCAGTAGAATGCAATGTGAGAAATTAAATGTGGGAAAAGAACATGGTATAAAAGACACAGAAATGATGACAGCAAGCTTTATATCCAAAGCTGTTATGAGAAGGTAATCATTAATTTGAGGCAAAAGTTGCAATGTACTAGGATATTACTTTACTATCCCTGGAAATGATAGCAGGGAGGGAAAAAGTCAACAAGGAGTGCAGTTATTAAGTCTTCCGTAATCATCGTTCTTGGATTTATATCTGTATAAACTGATTTCCTCTTCTGACTGAAGTAGTAACAATACACACTTATTCCCACAAATTGTTTGTCGAGGAACTTAGGAAGTTGTTTCTGCACATAAGCAAAGTCTTGAGGAAGGAACTGACTTCTGGAATATGAAATAAGTGGGAATAGACTGATTGCAAAGTTCTTGTAAAACTAAGAACTGACAAGAACTTCTGTTGTGAAACTAGAAAAGAGGTGTAAGCCTCATTATTTAAATAGAGTTTCCTGCACTGGTGGGTGTGGAGGCTTGCAAGGCTCACAGAACATGAGATGCATTCTGTCCCAGCTGGCTCTGGAAGCCTGTCCATTCTGTGCAAGTTTGCAGTTTTGTCCAAATCTGCCAGGCTTTTCTGAGTTACAGCTGTAGATGGGATCAGTACTGCATTTCAGAAAGGACAAGAGAGTTTGCCTTCAGCTGCACGCTGCACTGAAGGTGAAATAGCAAAACTTGCCTTGTCTTAGTCCTCTAGGTTCAGAACATTTTAAAATTGTGAATTTTGAATTTAATAATGCAGTGATTTACCTTAACTTAGAAGTATGTGTAATGGAAATTTGTTCTTTAGTTGTGAAGTACAGTAGTTTCCATTTTAAAATGATGTGCTTATGAAAGACAATTTTGAAGGAAGTAATCACCTGTTTGACCAGGGATAAGGGATACAGCATAGCCCCTTTTAGCTGAGGGGCAGTTAAATGAAGTCCTTACAGCTTGTGATGTGTGCATGTCTTGTGTATAGTGATGCATGAATGTTGGAAGCTGGGAGGAATTCTGTTAAAAAAGCAACTTTTAATCTTTGGATTTGATTTTTGGCATCTTCATGTAATAATTCTTTTCTCATTGATTGCATTGTTCTTATTTCAGTAGATCAAAATTTCTCCTGCAAAACCTTCATGTATTAATGGTATAATAGGCAAATTGATAGAATTTTAAACATAAAAAATGTTGGGTTTTGAATTGATCAGTGTCATTTTACTGTGTGTACTAGCTTGTCTTTGGACACCCTGATAGACATAACTGACTTATAACATCTTGCATTACACCAGAGACCTTTCTGCATCTCCTAGGCAGAAAAGTTTTGATTTTGGTGGGGTTTTTTGGTGGGTTGTGGGTTTTTGTGGTTGGTTGGTTGTTTTTTTTTGTTGTTTTTTTTTGTGTGTGTGGTTTGTTTTTTGTTTTGTGTTCGTTTAGAATGTATTGAGAGAGACTTTATGCTATAAAATGAGAGGAAAAAGCATTGAATAGAAAAGCTTTTCATTTATTTGTTGATATGCTCTAATAGTATTTGTTTTTCATAATTTGTGTGTTCTCTAGGCTTTCCACTCTTCCCTTTCTCATGTCAGGTAAAGACTGTTTTTGCTGCATGTAGTCAATTTTGGTTCCCCTCCCCCTTTTTTATAAATTGTCACATATGTGCTATATCGTTTTGGATTTGCAGAACTGCTTCTGGTGACACCACCCCACCCCCACCCCTCTTTTCTTATTCCTGTCTAATGACTGGAAGGAGGTACTGTTCTCCAGTGGAGATTATTTTCACAGCTGTGGCAGAGGAGGGAAGTGTCATAAGATCCTTTGAGGTCAGTTTTGACCCCAAATTTAGACGAGGTAAAAATGATTCCACAGAAGTGTAAGATCTCTCTGAAGTGGTCTGGCTGTCACTTCAAAATCAAATAATTGTGAATAAAAAGCTGTTCTGCTAGCTATTGTGATGTACAATGAAACCAGCTTGGTGTTACATGATATGAATTGTTGTTTTATAACTTGTTACAACTGGAAGCTATCAAGAAACAATTATCTTTCCAAGAAACTTTAAAATTAATCTTAAGGTCTTTGAACATGCAGAAGAGAGGGGTTTAAGTAATTATTTAGCTTATTCTTAGTTGTACAATCTTCAACATATTAATAATTGTTTAGCTTACTTAACAGCAAATTAACTAGAGTGAGTTGTTAAATTACCATCTTGCTGTCCACATCAAGATCTCTAGTAAACCTCTAATAACAGTAGCATGTGCCTCAGGCAGAGCTGTGCATTATGTATGTTCTTAGTAACGAGAATTCATTGACTTTATGAAGCCATTGGCAGACATTTATCATTTTGTTCATTAAACTTGTCTGTGACATCCGGCAAATTGATGTTAACTGGAAATACTCTCTCAAAGTTCTGGCACGACACTATTTTGCCTGAGGAGAGAGAAACTTTGTACATAGCGTGTCCTAAATTACAAGGGTGAGACTTCCTCCCTCACCTTTTCCCCTTCTCAAAAGCGTAAGTGAGCATATGACCTCTTTTTTTAATCTTGCTTTTGATGCTTATTTATGCAAACTACCCTATGGCCCACAGTTTGGAAGCAGATTTATCACTGATCTTCAGCAGAGTTTGAAAGTAGAAACTGCTTCAGCCAGTCTGTGCCAGGAAGGCAGCTAAATTTTGTCACAAGCAAACTACTGTGAAAATTATGATAATACAAATCCAGAATGCTCGATGCACAGTGATCATGGAAGAGATATGTGTGAGTTGTGTTCAGATGCATTACCAATGCTCTTAAGATTAGTATTTTATTTATGAAGTGCAGATGAAACTGGTTGTGGGGATTTTTTTTGGTTTTTGCTTCTCAGTAGTAGAATTTTTTTGTTTATTCTAGTAGTCCAATTGTTCTCTTTTTTTTTTTTTTTTTTTCCTTTTTTTAGTTTTAAGTGTTTAAACTTTATTTCTATCAGGAATGATGTCTTCTAGTGTTTGGAATTTTTTGAGATACTAAACATTAGAAGAAGTAAGCATCAATGCAGTCTACCAGAAACTAACTGTGCAATTCTTGGTAGTATTGATAGGGATTCTGCGACATTCCTGGCAGATGACATTTAGTACTTGTTTTTAAAGGTCATCGTCTTTACATGATGTCACATAGTGTTGATTCTCATAAAATATATGGTAGATGACCAAATGCTTTGTTGGAAGCCTTTATAATGTACATGGCAAAGCAGTACTTCTTTTGGTCTTTGATGTTTGGAATGATGAACTGTATCTCATTCATTCTGCTCTTCAGCACCCAGTATAGAAAAACCTGTGCATTTTTAACACCTGCCTGTGTTTGATTCCAGTGGATAGCTATTTCTAATAACAGTAGAGGCTGTTAACAGGAGATCTGCCCAGCTGGTAGAGTACCACGTGTGCTACCTGCACCCAGCTGTATCAGGGATCTTTGAAACAGGAATGAATGTACTAACATGTTATGGCATAATTGACTAAAATATTTATTAGTGGGTCAAAGATAATGCTTCAATGGTAAAACTTTCCAGAAATAGAATATGCAAAAATCCATTACACAAAATTTTTCTCTTTCAAGAGAAAAAGTAGAGCAGTTATGTCTTTAAAATATATTGTGTTTCACTACATATTAGTTCACTGGATTAAATGGATTTATTGATTTCTGCTTCTTTACTAACACATTTATGAGCAGTTTCTTTGGCACCATGGCCACATGTCAGAGGTCATAACTTTCCTTCACTGGAAGAATAAAAGCTTTCAGATGGTGAATCACTGAAATCCACACAGTGCTTTATTCTACTCTCCCCCCCATAATTACTCTTTTTTCATGACTTTATTTAAGATAAATAAACAGCAATAATAAAAAATGTGCATTCTAAAGCCCTATATTTTAACTATCACAAAATAACTTCAGGAAACTGTTTCTCTGCACAAAAGATGACACAATCTGCTAATAAGTATCATTATGAGGTACATGGTTGTATATTAGGCTCTTCTTTGGTCAGAGATTTGATTGAAAATGGTCAATTGCAAGGATATAATAAATATTTTTCAGCAGTAGTTTTATTATGCTTCATCTTGGAAACAGTATTTATTTCCTGGTTTAGAGCTAAAAACATATTACACTGTGCACCAGAGGTGATACTGGAAGTATATCCTATTGAGAGAATGAAGGACATTCAAAGACTGTGCTTTGTATTTAGATGAACATCTATAGTGTTGATATTTTCTTTAATGTCCTTTATTAGTAATAAGCTGTGGAGGGGTTTGTGTGTGCTAGGTACAAAACTCCACCGATGACATAAATGTGAAGATGTTACAAAAGAAACTACAGTGGAATACAAAGAAGTTCAGTCATTCCACTACTTTGGGAGGGGGGGAAAAAGAACAGTGAGTCCTGCCTTAAACATAAAGTGCTTGAAGCTGGTTCTGAAGTTTTGGAAATGTAAAAGGAGATACAGTTAGTGCCTTGTACAGCCTGTGATGGTCTGTAGTTAGATAAGTAGTGCAGTCAGTTGCAGTGATGCGAACTGGCTTTCGGTGTTAACCCAACAAGTACTGTAGCTGGTTGGAGATAAGTAGACTGGAGTGGTGGGGATTGGGCAGTATATGGAAAGAGTTTGTCTTCACTTTTTAACAACTACTAACTTGTAGATCAGCTGGTAGACCATCTCAAGAAACAGCAGTGTGAAGGTGTTATTTTGAATTAAAATTGTCAAAATATTTGTGCTAGATAAGGTGAAATAGGTTTGAATTTGTAATGAGGTCTGGCTGTAGTCCTGCTAGCAGGGCTGTTTCTGAAGGAATAGTATAACCTAACGTTGTGAGAATGGGAAAAAAAGAACCATGATTTTTCTGAGAAGATGTGAAAGATGTTTGCATCACCTACCCCAAAAAAGACACTGGCTGCCAGACTTCACTTTTGCGTAGCAGAGGTGAAACCTGACGATGCTTTTAATTATGATTATTCAAAAAAATACCAGTGGTCATTTTTTTCTGTACTGTTTTGTGCAAATGATGGTATTATTCCAAGGAGACTGGTGGTGCTTTGCTGCTAAATTTACCAAATATTTGTACTGCAGGGTGGTAGTTGCTATGTTTCTGACAGGTTAACCTTCTGGATAGAAATTTGTTGTGTCAGTTTCCATCTCTTTGCATTTAATATGTTTTATATATTTATATGCAGTATAGTTTTGCAGGACTGTTTGTCTTGTTTTGTACGACAAATCTAAGAGGGAACTACTGTATTTTGATTTTTCACTAAGGTAGCATAGGAATGTCATTTGACAGGATAGAGACATGAGATTTCTTGGAGAAGTGGTCTTTATGTCTGCAAGTAGCCTTTGCTGTTGCTGTGATTATGTGAATGATGTGGTTTGTGCTGAGCATGTTGCTTCTGAACACTGAGCTGGGATTTCCCTGTAAGCAGTCCTAGGCAGCTGTGGCCTTGCCTTTTTCCCTTGTTCTGAATTAATGAGGAGCTGAAGTGTGATCTAACACTGCCCGGAGAAACCAGCTGGCATTGAAAGCTGAAGTGAGTGAAAACAATAGTCTAATTACCTGGAGAGGAAGTTTGGGAGGAGAAGTTGGTGAGGTGGAGGTGTGAGTGGTCTTATATGTCTAGAGGTCAGGAAGGGTAAGATGAATGTGTTGGTGGGAAGTGGCCAATATGAAGGAAAAGCTTGTGGAGGGAGGTCTGGGTTTGACTTGGTTTGGAGATTACCATGGGTACAAGCTGGAAGTGGGAGAGGACAGAGGGGCTGGCAAAGACTGATTCGAGAGTGTGAGCATTGGAGCAGCTGATCTTTCAGGACATAAAATGTGGATCTAGTTCTGGACTTCTCTTGGGAGAACTTCTGAAAGACAAAGAATAACCTCTCAGCCAGGGCAGCTTTGGAAGATTTAAATTGCATTACTGCCTCAGCCAGCAGCTTCTACAATCCGTGACACAAGTCTGCTTTTCCTGGGAAGTCTGTGAATAGGTGTCTCATCTGCTCTTGATGTTTGATATGAATTTCTGAAATAGGATCAGTTGGAGATGCCACAAGATGGGGGAAGCTGTGGTTGCAGCATGTGGAGTATTGTGAAAGATCAGTAGATTGGACACCTACGTGTAGCAATGAGCTACCGTCCAACTGTTTGTCCTTACCAAACAGTAAAATTAAGATAACAATAGAAGGCCATCTCAAATTGTTGTGGGAGTAGATGTATTAACATTTATGAAAACTGTAGTGCAAAGCTCTGCAGGAAAGGCCACAGGAAAGTTAATAACTCTGTCTGCAGGGCAGCACTTAAAAGAGTATAATCAATAAGAAATGAGGACACACACCAACAGAGAAAACAAAATATTGAATAGATGCGCATTATGTGAGCAACATTCATTTGGTGCTGTGAATAGTGGTTGTGCAGTATAAAACAGGGCTGTTTCCTAAAACGTGTATATAAGAGTAAATCAATTGCTAAGTAGCTTCATTTTTTCAGTTTCCAAACTGAGCATTTGGTTTTGGAAACTTTCATATCCTGTGTGTATATATACACATGTAAGAGGCAGATACACCAAATGCTGTGTGTAATGTCTGTAATGCGGCAAAAAATTGAAATAAATATGCTTGGAAGTGTTAGTTGTTTATGTTGGCACAGTGTCAGGAAAAAGACTTGTAATAAAGGGCCCTGTGACAACTTCTGAGGCAAGTTACATAAGTTTAAGAGAACTTTTTGATTCAACCAAAACATGGTCTTGTGTCTAAGCATGCATTTAGCAATAGCTTTAGCTTGAAAATTAGTCTTGAGGTGATTTGTCTTACCTATAAAACTTTACTGACCAGTGAAGATACTGTGGCAATGTTAAGAAACCTGTTGGTAGAATTGTTTATCAGAGCATGATCCAATTTAGGAAACCATTTTAGCACCATACTACTTCCATTTGGCTTATACTTTTGACTACACTTTAAACTAGTGTGTGTACAGGGATTAGGTGCGTGCTCACCTGTATGCCCTCTCATCTCTCTCAGTGCAGTGACCTGACTGTGAGTAACTTTGGCTTATTGCCGGTGTACTGGAGAGGAGCTATTTTGTGATGCATAGTATTAGGTAGATGTCAAGGAGGAATGCAGGCTTCAGTGATGTGGAGAGGTTAGCATCTCTGAGTTGCACTACATCCTTCATCTGTCCTGTCTCCTTTCTCAGGTATTTACTCGAGCATGTAGCCTAGAGTACCACCTACATGTTAGGCTGCAGGTCTTACCTTGAGCCATACGACAGCTGGCTGGAAATACAGCCCTGCAGTCATAACTAGATAAAAGCTCTGATAGTCTTTATTTGTTCTTTTTCCTCACACAATTATGTAAAGAGTTGCAAAGCTAGTGAAATATTCAACACCTTGTGCCTTCAGTGCAAGGTAAGCCAATCCTGTTGGGGATCTGGCCCTTTCTTTGGGTGCCAGGACCTTCCTTCTCTGAGGATGTTTTTCACAGGCATGTTTAGAAGTCGGGATTAGGAGGAAACATAAAGCATTATTTGTCCTTATTTTAATTGTTCCTTTCTTCACTATTTAGTTGCTTCTGTGTTTGCTATTGTCCTACATTTACCTAAATAAAGGTTGTCAGGCCTTGCACAAACTTGTGAAGAGGAAAGGTGGTGACCACCTGAAACAATAATATCTGCAGCAGAATAGCCTGAGAACTTTAAATAACCAAAGGGGACCGTTTCCAAGGCAGCTAAGTGACCTTTGGATCCCAGAAGCAGGCTATTCATAGAGGCAGAGCCTTTGTCCTGCTTTGCCCAGTGGTCAGTGAACTCTGGCAGGCCCCTGGGCTCACCATCTTGGCCCTGGTCTAGCAGCTGGTGATTGATTCATTTAACTGTCCAGATTCACATTCTTCTGTGAAGGACTTGTCAAGGAAGAAAAAGGTTCTATGGAGAGCTATTCATTCTACTAAAAGGAAGGCAATGCATTATATGATTGAGTGGATTACTTTTGGGTCAGAAGAGTTCCTGCATTGCTCTGTTTTAATTCGGCCCTCAATCAAAGAGAGATTTAGTTTATCAGCACAGTGTGGTGCTCCTGAAGTGGGTTGGATCGTTTCAATGCCATCAGTGCAATAGAGCTGTTTGGTGTCCCCTCCCCCCCCTTCTGAGGTTTGTCTACTTCCCCTATTTTTTTCCACAAAATCCACAGATATTTTTGATTATTGATATGGCAGAGGGTTTCAAATATTTATGTTTCTCTCTTAATTTTAATATGGATGATATATGAATATTAATGCACCTATTACCTCTTTGTTAAGCAGAGCCTTTTAACAATCGAAAAAAGCCTAAAGTGAAAGATTAATGTGTTACTTCTCTTCTAAATCTGGAGAAAACAGAGAGAATAAATCTACAAGATCAGGCAAATTACTTTCCTATAGACAACACAGGTAGCTGTAAAGCTGAGTGTAGAACCTAGTGTTTCGTATCAGTTCCTGTTTTCACCTTATGAACAAAGGTTGGTTTTACACACCTGGCATTTTCCAAAGCTGCCCATTTGTCTGCTGGTTTACAGTCTGGTTTTGTATAACAAGAGGAAGGTGTTTCCAAACTTTATGAAACTTGCATCATGTTTCAAATTCTATAATTAATGCAATAAAAAAAACAACTTTGACTTGGACTAGGGGGGGGATGTTTCCTCTTCATTGTGCTGTCCAGCTTCCCTTCAGCTGGGCTGTATTCCCTTAGCATTGCGATTTTTTGGCTGATCCTCCTCATGATGTACTGAGAAAAGAACCTTGTTGCTTATCTCCTTCCACTGGAAATAACAGGCATTAAACAGCAGATCCAACCAGTTAACCTTCTGCCTCTGTTTGAATGAACATAATGAGCTCCAGCAGATGAAATATAACCTTCCATTTTCTTTACCCTACTCTCATAAGCTATGTATTGTTTTGATTTGGCTTATTGAACGCATTATGAGGGATTTCTGTTTGGCTTCAGGCCAAGATGTTATACTCTGCTGGTGTAAGTACAAGTGCATAATTTAGAAGAAAATACAGTGAGACTTGGTGTTTTGTATTCTTTTCTCTCTTTTTGAGGGAAAAGGGTGAATTTTGTACTGAGATGAATGAGTGGCTCAACTCTCTTCAGAGCACAAGAGAGGAAGGAAGTCTGAGATAATCTAACCTTGCTTAACTCTTCACTGTTACACTTCTATGTGTATGTCAGAAAGCTGGCATAAATACACCACATGTTGAGTAGGCCTTCTAGCCTGGTGTTACTCTTTTCACATCTACAGCTGCATTTATTGACAATCAACCTCATTCTTAGAACTTGCTTGTTTCAAGTTTGAGCATAGTGTCCCAGGTGTGGGTACTGTCTTCTCTGTGCTCCAGATAAGGCTTCCCTCGGTGTCTTCCTGATGGCTTTCATTCATGGCCATCAGCTGGAGATAATGAGCTTTTGAAGACCACGGGAAAGGAAAATGGCTTGTCCTATGCTAGAGCATAGAAGTAATGCAATAATTAAAAGTATTGCCTGCTTAGTAGAACGCTGTTATTTGCTTTGTCTGGGCAAAATGGAAGTGTGGCTATTGCCTCCAACTCAAGCAGTCAACCACTATGGCAAGGTGACTTCTATAAAACCAAATTTTTTTGGTTTCTTCTGTGTGCCTCTGATAAGAGGATGTTTATGTGATGCATTCAGAACAAACTGGCAGATTGTTTTGCAGGCATATAAAGGAGTGAGAGAAATATACTTGGGAGAAAAGACATGGATTTCTATGAAACTGAAAGCAGTATTATCTTTAGAGGCCACATCTCTGATTGGTATTGTGTGAAAATTGCAAGTGTTGGAAACTTCTTTCTCCTTTACCGTCAGAATTTTACAAATATCTTATTAGAAGATTTAAGTAACTTCAACAGAAGGCCAGAATGGACAATGTCTTTTGTTACTTGGTTTTGTTTTGTTTTTCTCTCGTGTGTGATGTTTGTTTGTTTGTTTTTCATGCTTCTCTCAAACTTGAAGACCTTCGGAATTTTGCTGTTAGTTACTGCCCTCTGTAGAAAGACTGTTACTGGGCTGTGTAATGCAGTAGGGGAGCATTTGGTGACAGGGAAATGAGCTGTAGGCATTTGGCCCTTGAGAGTGGAGGCAACTCTTCTTTCCTTTCCTCATGGGAATGCCGAAATGTTGACGTTTGGACAGGGGGCTGAAGGGCTTGAATTCCCATCGCCTCTACTCAGTGTTTTGCAGTGAAATTTCATCTTTCATCCTAGAATGCTGGTTCTGAAACACTGTAAGCAAAACATGGAGAATGCTCATATATCTCAGGGGTAGTGTTTCTGACAGTCTAAAGTCATACAGCACTGCCATATCAGCTTATGTTCATTCATATGTGGATGGTGTCAATTTGCCACTATATGAAATGAAACCTTTTCCTCTACCTCCCTCCCAGATGTGAAGGAAGGCGCAGTGGTGGGTGGCAGGGCAGAGGAATGTGTGGGGCCCCACTCCTGTCCTGGGATGTGCTCTGTAGTGCTTCCTCTGATTGATGAGCTAGGCAGGATGAGGTGAAGAGCGGGTACTGCTTTCTACTTAGGGTCTTGTTCTGTTTTAGCCAGGAATAGCACACATTTATTTTTAAAGATAGCTAATTGATAAATAGAAGTCTTACCATTCTGCTGGTGTCTGCAGTGAAATTGAGGCAGATTTAGCACTTAGTGCTGGAGACTCTTGTTTTTTCACAGTGCTGAAATATTGTTTTTTCTGTGTTGCACTGAGTGATTATTACATTGTTTTTGTCTTTTGAGTATTGTTCTTTTAAGAAATCTAGATTGTTTTTATTTTGTTGTTTGGTTGGTTTTGTTTGGGTTTTTTTTGTGTGTTTGTGTTGTTGGTTTTTTTTTAATGCCAAATTAGATTTGCTCTAAGGGGATTCATTGTTGCTTGCACAGTCCAGCTTGTGTTCTGATCCTTGTTTTGTATTATAAAGTGCAAAACTGTGCTGGATGTTCCCCATGTAACAGCTGGGCTATTAAGCAGAACTAATTCTTTACATAATGGCAACAACTCCAAAGAAAGGCATCTGTAGGATTAAGCATAGATGCTAGACAGCAATCGCTTGGCAAACTGCTGAAGGAAAGCAGTCCTTGCAAGGGAGAAAGTGTTGTGTTCTTTCTCCTGAATGCATGCAGCCACACAAGTAGAACAGCTTTGAAGCTGCTTAATGTGGCTTACTGTGTGCCTTTTCTGTACTATTTCCTACGTTTCTTGTCTGCAGAAGAGCAGAGGGGAATTCCTTGATAAGTGCATTAGCATTTATTGTGTGCTTTTGTGGCCACACACTGTTGCCTGGATGATAGATAGACTGAGAAGGGAAAACTCCAGCTGGGATGGCTTCAAAAGTGAAAAGATCAAATCTCTCATGCTTGTTTACGTGACTCAGTATGGTATGTCAGTTACACCATCAATAAACTGTTGATTATATAGAACCACATATTTCTGACTCTCAGTCTTTTGTTTCCTTTAAAACAGTGTTAGTGATGACTACTGAGGTGGTATGCAATGCCTAGTTTCATTGGGAGGGGTGGTAGTGGGTATATTTCTTGCCATCTATTAAAAGATTGAATTGTAGTAAAGCAACGTACATGGTTGCAACAGCTTACATACACATAGCTGGAAGAAGTGGGAAATGCTGTTGTTGCAATATTATAAGCTGATTTGATTAAGGTAAAAGAGAAAGATTTTTTTATGCATTATTCTATTCTTGCCTCACAGACTGGGAATTTCAATGCATGCCCCCACATTGCAGTTCTCCTGAATCTCATCATCTTAGTATGGCTCTAAGAGCACCTGATGGACCAGAGAACAAAAAGTAAAATAAAGTCCTTATGGGTCAGTAGTATGTCATTAAGGATTCTGTTATTTTCTGTAGCATATGGGTGCTTCCTAGGATTCCATCTACTGTCACAGTTATGTTAATATCATGGATAACAAACTGCATGTCAGTTCCAGTAGTCTGAAGAAGTAAGAACAAAACAGTACATTCTGAATGTCGCCTTGTTGGATTGTACTTTTCTATTCCTTCATGCATGTGTTTGCATTCAGGAGAACTTTTTGAAGAGTGATCATCCACTTATGAGGAGCCAGTTGTCTTTAACTGTTTTGATGTTTTCTCTAAATATGCAGCAGACATGCTGATTATGAACTCCCTCTGTTGCTAAGGTTAACACTTCCCAAAATTTACAGTGAACACATGCTGCTTATTTAGTGAAAAGAGCATCTTTTGTAAAATACAATATATGCTGAGATAAAATGAGTGGTTTTATCCTGGAAAAAAAGAGATCAGTATGATAGAAATTTTCTCATGTATCATGATGGTTATTATTATAATTTTGAATGTACAGTTTTATCCAAGAAGAAAAGCTTAGACAATGAGCCACATATTTAAGTGTTGAGAGTCTAGTGTGCCGTTTAATGTGTCCTATGCCCAGAAAACAAAATTTTATTGGGCTGGAAACAGCTGAGACAATAGTTAAATGGTAGTGGTAGAGCTTGCTACTGCCACTGGTGATGTTTGAGTGTGCAGGAAAAGGTTGTGTTTCCGAAACATACCCCATTTGTGCTTATTTCTGCTGTTCCTCTGGTGCAGTCAAAGATGTTACCCTGTCTTCAGACCTTGTACTTCTGAAGAGGTTTTGCAAGAGGGGACAAAGGAAAATACAAGCAAACTCGGGGATGTCAGGTTGTATAAGAAGTGTCTGTTACCAGTTCTTCCTGGAGGGGGTTAAATTTTTCCTTATCAAATTGCTTCTTTCCTATCAACTGTCCTCAATGTGCATCACTTTGAATCCTCTTCTCTTTTTGTGCTGGGGTAGATCAGAAAGTTGCTCACAATAATTTCCACTATGTTGAGAAGTCAATATAATTTCCTACTTTATGGGAATACTCTAAGAAGGAAGGAATAAGAAGATACTGTATTAAAGAAAGAGTAAATGACCACATTTCCCTGAAGACCTAGTCCAGAATAGACTACTTGACTGCCAAGTTTTTTTGAAAAGAAAATACTACACATTAAACTTCAGTCTAGTCTTGAGTGAGAAGCTGGCGGTGAAAACTTTGTCTGTGTGTGTGGCCAGAAATACTCATCCTAACTCAAATGGTGGAGGGCTTAATGGTCTTCAGTGGACATATTCAGACTTGGTTATTCCTGTACAGAGATTTTGAAAGTCATCATTTGTCAGCCACTGAATTAGGAGCTTTAAAGAAAGGAGCAGGGGGACCTGAAAGTGTTAGAGGAAACAAATGAGATTGCAGCTGACATCTCCAAGGGAACTTTTGTTCAAGGGTGCTCAGGCTGTTGACCTCTTTGCTTCTCCATTTCATTGCCTTTAGATTATAGCATTCATCAGTACCAGAAAAGGAGTGGCTAGTTTGTGTCTAGGCAAATGCTACCTTTTTTTGTCCTCTTTTTTTCCCCCAACATTTCTGTTGGGGGGCAACCATGGACATTGCTGTGCAAAGATTTTAAAGCAGAAAAAACAGTTTTGCATTGTAGTTTAAAAGTGTGGCCTTTATGTATGAAGCTAATGATTTATTTATCTTTTTTTCCTTCTAGTAAGAAATTAGGGAGTAATTTCTATTGATCTGCATCTTAGTTTGGAACATTGTCCAAAAATTACCCTTTTTCCGTATTTATTAGCAGATTGTCAAGAATAAGAGACAATGAAGGAAAAATTAAAACATGCTGCTGTCTCTTTTTCCATTGTTTTCTCTGCTGCACCTTCCTCTCTTTCTTTAGTTTTAGTGACAGAACTAAGTGTATGATAGGCTAGGAGTAAATGTTTCTGCAATAACGTGACCGTAAGTTTTACCAGAGCAGACTCTTTCCCAGATGTAGCTGACTGGCACTAAGCTCTGCAGAAGAGCTCACCTTTTAGATGGCAGTCGGGGCCCTGGAGGAGATTTGTCCAGAGCAGAGGTAATGAATTGAGAGTATCAGAAAGGGTAGATGGTGCAAATCCTCACTCATTACCTCGTTTGAGGTATTCTTGGTATTTATCAGTGAAAGCATTCTGTAATTACTCCTATATGCAGAGCAGTTTCTGGTCCCTCTGAAACTCACAATGTGATTTTAAGATGCTTCAGAAAGATTTGCTCCATACCTGGAACAAGACAATACTATCTGCGAACTGAAACGTGAGGAGCACTTAGTGAGAAGGGTTCATTTTTTCCTAAAGGGAACATCAGATTTCAGGGCCAAACCTGGCGCATTCCGTGTGCTTACTTGTTTCTCACACCGTAGAAACTGAGTTCCTAATCTCACTAGGTTTGCAATATATGGACCTTTTTATAGTTATTTTTTATTGTTTAGGTTTGTGTTTTCACACATACGTCTAAGTTTGGTTGTTTTTTTTGGTAAGGATTTGTAAAACAAACCAGAACAACAACTTTACCTTCCAGTCTTCCGTGTTCCCTTCTTGTGATTGAAACAAAGTACTTTCCTAGAGTTCTGGAGTAACACATTATCCAGAAGACTGAGGGAACACAGTATTTTCTCAATAAAAGGTCTCTTAGCTCTCTAAGGTGAGATCCTGACTCAGAGGATTTTGAAATGAAGGCTGAGACTTCCACTGATCAGCAAATTGGAAAATGTGTCATCAGTCTTAAATATCTGGCTTTCAAATTTCGTGAACGTCAAGTGCACGGATGCCGATAAGCTATGCCTGTAGCTCCCAAAATTTCATACCATGTTGATAAAATCTGTACTTTGGCTTAGGGAAAAAAACGGTAGGGAGAGAAGAGCAACTCAAATTGTAGCACTAAATGAATATGTACTAAAAATACAACTCTCTGATTTCCCACTGCAGCATTTTGCAGAGCATCAGAATAATGACGATCTGAGTATGACTGCCTTCTCTACAAGCTGTAATTCCAGCTGACCTTCTTTAAAATGTAAAAAATGCCAGCTAGGAGATTCTAAATGGCAACTGGTTAACAAAAATCTTTGGGACAGACAGATTAATAGGTGTCCCATATCAATTACTGATAATGTCAAATCAATGCAGCAGTTTGAATCTCATTTAACCTCCCTGTTATGTAATTGTAATGCTCTAAGGTAATTGCCTGAGATTGGGCTCCTTTTTACATACAATCCTGAACTATCATCTTGAAAACTGCTGCTATAATGTTCATGCTATCACAAACTAAGACTTTCTTCACATTGATAAAGTCACAGAGAATCCTTTATTTGTCTTTTTGTTTTCTTATTAGGAAGAGAAAACAGATATTAGATTTATTCTGGAAATGCAGTTAATTCAAGACATACTTGTGAAAATGTGCCTCACAAATATCATGGTGATAGGCTAAATGTCATCCTGCGTGGTATTTCTGGGGTCTCAGTTCTCTGTGTCCCTGAACAATGTAGAGAGTTTATATAAAAGGGAGCCTTATTTGCACTCCTGTGACTTGGGGATGTGGTCTAAAACCCATGGTGGTGATAGGTTGATGGTTGGACTCAATGATCTTAGAGGTTTCTTCCAGCCAAAATGGTTCTATGATTCCATTATTCTATGACTTGTTACCATACCCAGATACATGTTTTGTCTCAAGCTAGAATTTTTATGGAGAAAGTTTTGATGAATTTAAAATCAACCATTTTACTTAGTTGCTAATGGGAAGGTTTTTCTTCCTCAGATTTAATTCCAGTAAGCCAACTCTGGCAGAAACTAAAATAACAGCTGTCTTTAAGGAAAAAGCCACACTTGTACTTTAGCAGAAGAGTCAAATCTCTGGTACTTCACAAGAATGCCACTACTAGTATGTTGTTTGAATTAAAATGTTTTCCTCTTTCCCTATAATAGAATGAGCTAATGCTTCTCTGTGCCTAAAAGATACAAATGTGTTCTGCATGATCTCACTTCCTGTTACAGATGCAACTCAGTTCCAATTTAGACCTCTCTGGTGTACATACCAGTGTAGTTGGACAGCTGTAGGGGCATCACAGGCTACTTTCCATACCTTTTGGTCATCTTGTTACTTTTTTTCTCTGCAATAAGTTTATTGACTTATGTGCCAGTTTGGGCCACAAGCTTACCCAGTTCTGGAGAACAGAATAAATTCTTGCCCATTTCCAGGAGTAAGAATGAGGATACTGCACACTGATTGGAAGTTTAAAGAGAAATTCTGTTTACAAGAGCATATATACAAAAGGCAGTCAGACTTACTTGGCCCAAAGTGGCCTTCTAGAGCCCTCCATCCCTTCCACCCTCAGTTGGCCTAAGGGTAGACTGAAACCACCCCCCACCCCGAGCTAGGCCTTCAAGGCCTCAGTGGCTCAGTTCTCTGCCTGCCAACTCCCCCGCAAGCCACGAGAGAAGAGTGTGCGCTGCTTGGAGAAGTGGAAGCAAGAAAGGCAGGGAAGAGAAGGGAAGAGAGATCAAATCAGACACTATCTTTTAAGCTGTGATACCAGGAAACAAGAGAATAACGGTATTACAGTATCCTGGGCCGAGCAGGTCCAGCCCCCTAGGATGGGCCTCTGTCCCTATGGTTTTGCTTAAGGGGAGCCTAGGATCTCTCCAACTACTACAACTTACTTGGCTTGAAAACAATGGAGATGTGTAAGCATGTTGATAAAACTAGTCAAATGCATCAGCTGTTGATAGCAAGTGTACAACCCGTGGTCCAGATGAGGCTGAATTGTGGCACACTTCAGCTGTCTATTATGTGGTAGGAGATTGTTTGCTGACTGACACTTGTGTTGGGCTGAGGGGGGTTCCTGGCACTGACTCCTTCTTGGATATCCCTTTGCTTATGTACTAGCTTCATTATTTTACCTTATCCACAGATTTTAAGGCCTAACCATGTAAAAAGTGTTACACTGATAAAGCTCTGAAATGCAAAGATGAATGAAAGAGAAGAGGGAGAGGGCAGCCGAGGGCTGGAAATCTGAAGAGTCTCTTCATACAAATCTACTGTAAATTGTGGTTTTGCCTGGGGAAAAAAAAATCAATAAAACATTAATAGATTTTGGGTGTTTCTGAGGGACAAAATTATTTTCTTTGTGAAAGGATCTTGACCTCAGCGTTTGGTGTGAGGAAAGTGGCAGGTGCAAAGTTACTGCACTCAGGTGGGTAGGTAGCAGCCCAGGCAATCATTTTGCTAGCAACTGTATTCCCTTCCTTACTTACTTGCTCCTTACTAACACATTTCTCTTTAACAAGCTCACCAGAACTTCCCCTCCTAGAGCTATAAAGTCTCTCCCTGCTTTTTCTGTTCTTACTAATTAATGAGCCATGGGTCCCTGTCCTCTCTAATGTCTTCTTTGTATGTGTGTAAGAGTGTCACTTCTCTCTCCATTTTCCTTTTCCAGGGCTGGTCATGTCCCAGATCTTCTAGAATCTTTCCTTACAGGTCAGGTTCTGCATTCTTCTGAAATCTCTTAATCTTATGCTTTATATTTAAAACATAATTCTAGGGCAAACAACTCTTGTTTAAAATTCTGAGGGTGAATGTAAGAAATCACTGTGCTTGGGGTAGTGCATACAGAACTCCCTTTCACAGTAGTCCCCTTTTATTTACAGTTATGAAAAACTTCCCCATATTGCTCCATTTGTGTGGCAGTCACCTCTGAACTCTTATCTACTAAGCAGAACTTGAATTCTACAGTCCTTTATTTAATTTTCACTAGCATCTCCTGGGAAACTCATTAAACATCTATCCAGGAGATCACTTGACTGCTCCAGCGCTCTGTTCTCCATCCGCTTCATAAGAAATGGGGAGAATAGCTGTGTTTGTGGTCTTGTCACATGTCTGGATCTGTCAGTAATCACATAAGGGTTTTTCCCAATCCAGACCCAGACCAGAGCATGCCTTTTGAGTATCTACTAATTTGAGAATATGTGTCCATAGAGCCAAAAGGCATGGCAGAACTTCTTTAATCATTTCTTTTTAGCCTTCCTCCTGTAAGGGTTGAGAAATCACACTAAACTCCAGGAAAAGTGGCTTCATCACTAAAATCTAATGCACACGTGTATTTTTTTTCTTTTTAAAACAATGTTTCAAAGAGAGAGCTTCACAAAAACTAATCAAGAGTAGAAAATTCAATACCAAATTTGTCATCTAGCCATTCATTTGGAAGAAGCCATAGATTTTCTCTAACATACAAGTTTATTTTTCTTAAGTGAAACCTCACTTAAGAAAAACCTCATCTAAGGAAAAAAAAATCTTGGTCTTATTCAAGGGGTTAGGGCTATTGTGTAATTTTGAATAGAATTAATAAGTAAGTTCTACAAATGGCATTATGCACTTTTGTTCTTTCCACCTGAGCAGTTCATCTGGGCGGCCATTATCTCTTAGGAAACACTGAAGTGGCTGGTATCATGTGCTGGAGAGTTTCTCAATATTTGCTGCATTCTGATTAGATGAAACCTAATGGTGTGCCAGTGTTTCAGTTCAAGGAGCAATTTCAGTTCAAGGGTTTTATCTTCCATTCTTTCTGTTTCTTTAGTATACAGTTGCAGCCCAGTCTTGGGCCAGTGTCAGCTGTGAGGAAACCAGCAAGCTTTTACAATAATAAACATGGAGATTGTTGGGATTTCTTTTTCCTCTAAGAAAGCTCATTCAGAAATCACTTAATGATACAAAGTGTGTGTATGTAGGAAGTGGCAGCATGTAAGGGAGCAAGACACCTGGGTTTGTGCTTGAAGGAGCTTCAGGACTTCATTTCAGGAGTGAATGAAGTGGGAGAGTAGTGTGTTTCTTTTTTTTTTTTGTTTTTTTCTTACTCTAATTTAGAGTGAAGGACTGCTGCTGTGTTAAAACAAATAAAGAGGTGAGGTTTCAGGGTTTTGTAAGCCTGCATTAGTGCATAAAGTCTTCCTGCATGCATAATAAGATTAATATGTAGAGTACTAAATTTATCTTGCACTATTCATTAATATGGAGCAGGAGACACCAGCAGCATTTCTCTGATAGTTAATCACTGTGTGACAGTAGTTAGTCATTCGCGGTTTGAGTACGTGGTCAATAGAGGGAACTCATACTAGAACTGAACTATGATTACTCTCTGTATAGATAACTTTATTGGACAGAACTTTGTGCTTTATGTCATCAAAAATACACTGAAAAGTAACTATATGTGATGGGAACATATGTCTGAATCATGGGAATTCATAAAAGTAAGCAGATATTAGCAATTATTTGCTGCTCCTGTAAGTGGTGTTTGGTATCTTGTAAGTTAAAAAGGGTAGGAGCATCAGCTTCTTGGAGTAACATTAATTGTTTTCTTTTGGCTATAAGTCTGGGAACAAAATGATTAAATAGACTAAAGAAGAGGGGGAGAACTCAAATAAAAAGGCACTTACATTTATTGCATTTTGCAGGGTTGTTTTCGGGAACAACCTCTGTCTCTTGAGACTTTGTTTCTTATCCATTTTATAGAGCTCTGGCCTCTTAACAGCATGGCTTTAATGACTTGTTCTTGGGGTTCTGAGTTGGTATCAGCACTTGCCATGAAAACAAGCCTGTTACAAAGAGGTCAGGTTTCACAAGACACCAATAGACTTGTAAAAACAGATTTTACTGGAACAAAGTCAGAATTAAGAAGAAATCAGAGATTTGTATAAAGAAACGAGATACAGAAGGAACAAGTATTGAGCTGAACTGATAATGTGTAAATTTAGATGAGAAGTAAGCAGGGATTTTTTGTTTGTAAGACTGCATTTATTGACATTTAAGAGTTCTGAATATTTTGCAAAGTTCTCTCTAGTTCTGACTTTTGCTATCTTTAAAGACTAATTTTCAAAGGAAATGAGTTGTTTCTGCTCAGGTGGAAAATTGTTCTTTAAATATCAGCTTCAGTTAACAACTTGATTGGATTTTGATTGCAGCTGAATCTGTTCTTGCTTGCTATCAGGATGACATTTTGTGAAATACTAATTCTCCTCAGTTCTTTTGTAATTCTTGGGATTCTCACTTTTGTATTTAATCTTCAGCTGTAATGTAATGGATGCGTGGAAATAATTATTTTTATATACATAAACCCCAAATATTGTGTTTCTGTTGTCTCACTCTATCCCTTTAAATAATCATACTAAAATAAGAAAATTCTCAGTGTAATTACCTAGTTGTGAGATGAAACTCTGAAAGGGGTGTAAGAGCTTTGCTTTGGTAAGGCAGAATAGCAATTCTACTATCCTTGTTAAAATGGTCCTTTCTTATGCCCGTGACTGGGTGGTGCAGCTGTGCTACATTATGGCTCTGAAACTCATGTTACATTGATTTCTCTTCTTATTATCGATGCCTTTGTTACTTCCTAGAGATTTTATTTTGAAAGCTAAGCAGGCTTGCTGAGTTTTTTGCATCACACTTTCAGTAAATAAATGGGGAATGTAAAGCAGTATGTTTTCTATTAAAAAAATCTGTTAATGGCAGCATTAGGAAAATACTATTTTGACTCAGGTGAACTCACATTGTCTGTGCAGTGAGGAAGTAAGGACAAGCCTGGATACTGCTTTTCCTTGCCCCTCTGTGCATCAGGGTTCATCAGGGTTCCTCTTGGTGACTGCTCAGACTATTGGGATGAAAGTTTTCTTACATGACTACACTTATTTTGAGACTGGCTTTGATTTTTTTTTTTTTCTCACATCAAACATGAACTTGTACAACTGTGAGTACTTTCACTAAGGTGAGTATTATTAAAGGACTAAAATATGACTGTCAGAAACCAAATATTTTTGAAATTTTCAGCTTTTTTTTAAGGTAGTGGGGCTGTTCCCAAAGTAGTTGAATTGAATGAACTTCATTAGTTTAATAACTGATACACTTTGCAGCTACCTACCAGCCAATTAATGTGCTTAATTTTATGTGAGAGTGTAATTTTCAACAAAGCTCTCTTTTTTTTTGCTGAATTGGCTTAAAGCAAAGTTAAATAAATCTTCAACCAATGAAACCATGCTGTTGAGCAAAGATGACCCATTCTTCTTTGTGTGTAGAAAAGAGGGTTATTTGAAGTATTCCTGGGTATTTCTGGAAGTTGATCATTGATCTGGAGTTTGGTTTAGCCAGGATTTTTCCCTTGCTTTAGTTCATTAAATTTGATGTTCTCTTATTTTTAGCCATTTCTACATTTGAAATCCAACCACTTTCTGCTGAAGTCCAAGAAGGTGGAGTAGCTCGATTTGCCTGTAAAATAATAGCAAACCCTCCTGCCACTGTGACATGGGAAGTGAATCGAACAACTTTACCTTTAGTCATGGACAGGTAGGTAGACTTAAGCATTTTAGAATGTCATTTCTTTTCTGTGATCATTTTCAGCCTGCTAGAAAAACAAAGTCTCAGTAATTGCAATGCTGTTACATGAAAAAGTAATGTACGTATGTTACTTATATGCTGTTATATTGTTTAGAAGTGTATGGTCCAGCAATTATTAAAACAGGTAGTAATGATTATGTTGTTAATGAATTTTAAACAAGTGTTATGAGTGCAGACTGGAATCACCTTCTATTTTGCCTACATAGAATGCAAGTTGCTGTGGGATACAGAGTAGGTGGACTTCATCTGTGACAGTGGTTTGAACTAGCAGAATGCTTTCAGAGAAAATTGATGCTGAACCTGTTTGCCTTCAGAGGGCCAATAAAGAATTATCTATATGGAAAACTGAGTCAACAACACTTCAGGCTAGGGAAATTCTGCACTGGAGGCTTCTCTTGAATTGTTGAAGTATACATCGTAGATTCTTTTCCTGTCCAGACTGTTTTGTTGAACCTACTCCTATTCTTCTGGACATGTAACTTTTGCTGAACATGTCTAATATACTTAGCATGTGAAGGAAGGCAAAAAGAGGAACATAAAAATAGAATAAATGAATTTTCTTGGGACTGTATACTAGGCCAAAAATCAGCTAGCCTGAATAGTGATGAAGTACCTGGCTAAAGAAGGTTGAGATGATTGCTTTGAGGTTGAGAAAGATCTGCTTTTTGAAAGTAATTTCCTCTGCTCTCATCATGATCCTGGAAAGAATCTCACCTGTAGTTCAGAAGTTCAGGGAGATGAGTCATGTATAGGGAATGTTTTGGAGTCTCCATCCTGCTGTTACCTACCAGGTCAGTGTAGCAGTAGCTGTTTGTGAATCAAGATATTAACTCCGTGATAGTTTTCACTGGCTGAATCCACGTTTCTTTTTTTGTTTGTTTTCTGTGACAGGATAACTGTTCTACCTACAGGTGTTCTTCAGATCTATGGGGTTGAACAGAAGGATGCTGGGAATTATCGATGTGTTGCCACAACAATAGCCAATAGGCGTAAAAGCACTGAGGCAGTGCTGAGTGTAATTCCAGGTACTCACCCTGTGTTTTTTTTTCCAATGGCATTACATTCCTTTTGACATTATAGCAAAAACATTTACATGTTTTAAAGAGCTACAGCTGTCTACTGAACCACTTGGCCAAATTAAATTTTGCTTGCTTGCATCTTGTGGCTAACATACTGTTCAGTGTAATTTTCCACAATTACTGAAATAAGGCTTTGGTGTGAATTTAAATTTAAGCATCATTAAAATGTTATGGTTTATTTCATATTTAATTGAGTTTTTGTTTAATGGCTCTCATTTTATTTGATTTTCCTTAATTTTTTTTCTTCTCTTCCAAAGCCTCAGACTTGAAGCCTTTTCACAAGCCATCTATACTAGCTGGTCCTCAAAACATTACAGCGTCTCTTCATCAAACTGTCATACTAGAGTGTGTAGCCACAGGGAATCCAAAGCCTATCATCTCATGGAGTCGATTAGGTAGGTCTTGAAATTACAATGTCTAGCCCTCAACTCATGGAGAGGAAAGCCGTGGAGAGGAAGTCAAACTGAAAAGAAAGGCTTTCCGCAATTAGGTTACTCTTCTGAAGCTTCATGTAGGTGGTAATGATGAGTAGGTTAGGGTAGAATAAGTAGCACACTTTTAGTTGTATAATTTCATACTGCTGTTGAAAAGTCCTGGGCTTCTTGGAGGCTTTTGACTCCCCATTTCTGCTGTCAGTCCTACACTGCTCCCAGTGCAGTGTGGGCAAAGTGCCGGGTAGGTATGACCTCCAAGGATGTGTGACTCAGAGTATAATCAACAGTGAGTAAGGACAGGTTGCAGTAGTTGCATCCTATGAAACAATCCTGTAAATGTTTTCCCTCTCTTCTCAGAAGCACTATGTGAATTTGGACCTTGTGTTAATGGGCCGTTTGGACTATGGAGACATGTAGTCAAACCCTAAGTAGTCTGCCTGGAAGGGGAGAAGAGAAGAAATGCAGTAACAACATTCATCAGTGCATCACATTTTTTCCAAGAAAACTACCTCTGTTTTCATTCTGACTTGTACTTAAAGGTGGAAGTCAGGATTGTACCTTTCGAAGCGAATCACAAAGTTTTCCTACATTTTTATTTCTAACAGTGGGAGAATTAAACGTATCTTTCCTAATTGATTCAGTGGCTCTTACAGACAAACAAGGAAGAAAAAAATCATAGAACATAACTGTGCAATATATGGTACTCAAATATACTCATGTTCTCTCCAGCATAATCTAGAAGATCAGTGATCCCTGTTTGTAAAGATGATGGAGGATGTCAGTAGTGATGAACTGAGTCATAGTGCAAAGCAATTGGGGAGGTCAACTGGGAAATTATATTTCAGCTGTAATAGTGAATTTCAGATACAAACTACCTAGCGTATGGTGAGACACAGGTATCTGAATAGTCAGATAACTAGAGTGAAGAACAAAGCAAACATGAACTAGAAACTTGTGAAAGCTTAGCTGTGATTTCCACTTGTGTTTCTTGACTTTTAAACTCTAGTCTATGCCACTAAAGCCTAGACAACCCTCTTTAGTGAAGTACTTTAGATACATTGAAGAGCCTTCTAACCACACTTCTCCCACTCTCTCAAACAGACCATAGGTCCATTGACGTTTTCAATACACGTGTCCTTGGAAATGGGAACCTCATGATCTCTGATGTCAAGGTGCAGCATGCCGGTGTTTATGTCTGTCGAGCCACTATTCCAGGCACACGCAACTTCACAGTGGCAATGGCAACTCTCACTGTGCTGGGTGAGCCTGCTTTGACTTCCACAGCATTTTAACAGTTTGTGTCTTGAGCTGTGCTGTCTACTGGGCTGAGCATGCCAAAGGCTGTAGGGAGACCTCAGGCCAACCTCATGACATTCATCAATGCCAAGTGTAAGGTTCTGCACCTGGGTCGGTGCAGTCTCAAGCACAGATACAGGCTGGGTGGCAAATGGATGAGAAAAGCCTTGAGGAAAATGACCTGGGGTTCTGGGTTGATGAAAGGCTCAAGGTGAGCTGGCAGTGTGCACATGCAGCCCAGACAGCCAGGTGTGTCCTGGGCTGCATCAAGAGAAGTGTGGCCAGCAGGGCAAGGGAGGTGATTCTCCCCCTTTGCTCCTGTAAGACCCCACCTGGCGTACTGGAGCCCCCAGCACAAAGAGGACATGGAGCTGTTAAAGAGAGACCAGTGGAGGGCCACGAAGATGATCAGAGGGCTGGAGCACCTCTGCTATGAGGACAGGCTACTACAGTTGGGGCTCCTCAGCCTGGAGAAGAGAACGCTTCGAGGAGGCCTTGTAGTGGCCCTCCAGTATCTAAAGGGGACCTACTGGAAGGCTGTGGAGGGACTATTTACAGTGTCTTGAAATGACAGGACAAGGGCTAATGGGTTTAAACTGGAAGAGAAGAGGTTTAAACTAGATGTTAGAAAGAAGTTCTTTCCAGTGAGGGTGGTGAGACACTGGAACAGGTTGCCCAGGGAGGTTGTAGATGCTCCCTCCCTGGAGATATTCAAGGCCAGTTTGGATGAGGCCTTGAGCAACCTGTTCTAGTGGGAGGTGTCCCTGCCTATGGCAGAGGGTTGGAACTAGATGATCCTTGAGGTCACCTCCAACCTAAACCATTCGGTGAGACTGCAAAGATGAAACAGATCACAGCATTGTGACTGCCGCCTTCTGTCTGTTGACTTAAATGAGAAATGTCAGATACTCAGCATTTGAATTAGAAACTATCAGTTTATTTGCACTTGGAGATACCTAGGTGCAGTGTCTGCTCTGGGAAGACAGTCTTTCAGCTTAGAAGAGAATCCCATAACAAAGTAGAAATATGTTTTTTATATATATATATAAAATATGTGCTTCATGAGCAGTATGTCATAGGCTGAACTTTGATTTTTTTTTTTTTTCATATTCATAAATGCATGAACAAAAATATGTAGAAATGTTGCTGTCTGTGCAGATAGTATGTACTTTAGACCAGCATGCATTTTTCACATGGAGCAGTGCTTTCTGCATGGATGTACGTGTTTTTGAATGACCTGAGAAGTTTGTGTGTGGAAAACTGGAAAACTCATTATTAATCTGACTGTCCTTTCATGTGTGGGGGACTTGATTTTATTATATTTGTTTATCTTTGTTACTTCTCCATAGCTCCACCCTCATTTGTGGAATCGCCAGAAAGTTTAACAAGGCCTAGAGCTGGTACTGCTCGTTTTGCTTGTCAGGCAGAAGGAAATCCTACTCCCAAAATATCATGGTTGAAAAATGGAAGGAGAATACACTCCAATGGTAGAATAAAGATGTACAACAGGTAAGATTACATTTGTTGTATGAGAGCTGTGCTACCTAAGGATGAAACTCCAGTAACTATATACTATTCCAGTAAATACAGCCAAGCAAGATATAACTCAGATAAACATGAAATTTGACAATAAATGTAATTCTGGATATTTCCTTGGCAGAAGGAATGCAGATGAGGCAATACCTAAAGTGTTCAGCAAAGGTTTTGTGATCATTGTCTTATGTGAGTGGGAAACTGAAAAGTTTCACCACAGAGTTGTTCTAGATTTACAGTAGTGTAGTAGAGACCAGAATCTTGCTAGTTGTTTGAGGCTTCATCTCAGTACTTCTGCAGAGCGAGTAGCTCATAGTAAAGACTTGCTTAAGAAGTGATAACCCTAAGGTTCTGCTGTTTTGCAGGCAGGGAATAGATTTATAGGTTCTTTTTCACTGTGCCTGGCTTTACAGGCTTAAAGAGGGCAGATTTTGATTAACATTTCAAGTTGCTAAATTTCACAGCTGCACATTAATTTCCAATACAAGAATTTGTGTTGCTTAAGTCAATTTCACTAATCTCATGAAGCAGAGGCAAATGTAGCTATTGTTGCATTATGTAGAGCTATGTGTATCCACAGTGTAAGAGTTTATCACTTTTTTATTTCAGTAAATTGGTGATTAACCAGATAATTCCTGAAGATGATGCCATTTATCAGTGCATGGCTGAGAATAGCCAGGGATCTGTTCTCTCCAGGGCCAGGCTTACTGTAGTGATGTCAGAAGACAGACCCAGTGCACCTTATAATGTCCATGCTGAAACTATGTCAAGCTCCGCGATCCTGCTGGCATGGGAAAGGCCACTGTATAATTCAGACAAAGTCATTGCATACTCTGTACATTACATGAAAGCAGAAGGTAAGCAGTTTGATTTAAATACTATTTCACTTCTTGTATGTGGTAAGAACCTGAATGTCCTTGCAAAAACTGTCAGATTTGAGCGGTTCGTAGTCAAGACTGCATCAGAGCATACCAGCATATAAATATGTATTGTAATCAACAGGCGTGCTTGGGGAAAAATAGTTTTGCCACATAGTCTCATTTGTGGGACTGAGTGTTCCTCCAACTTACCCTTGTCTGATCACCCCACTGAGCAGATTTTGAAATTTACAATGGACTTTTCAAATCTGAGGCCTCCATACTGCTCGCTTGAGTTTCCTTCTGTCCTCAGCAGGAGCTTCTGCTTCTGTGTATGTGCGCTTAGCTGGGAAGGACAGAGCATACAATCGAATCTTGGAGACTTAGAGTTGAACTTTTCACCAGAGACAGGGTTTTTTTTTTCTAGATCTTCTTGTGACTTTACTGGCATTTACATATTCTGGAGTAAAGCAATTGATACTTAGTTAGGTCAACTGTCTTCTCTTTGAATGAATACTGGCTGAATGGTAATTCCACTCTCCTTTCACCCTTTGGTCTCCTATAATGCTGAAAGTATGCTCAAATAGCCATGAATGGTTTATGTTAGTCTCTGAAATTATTTATAGGTTCCTATATAAAAGGGAATGCATAGTTAGAATAAAAATTAGTTACTAGACATTTTAAAATCCTCTGGCGTTGTGTAATTGTTTTAAGGTAGTAAAAAGCAGGCATTTTTAGTAAGTAGGAGAAGTGATTGTCAAATGACCTGAAAATTTGTTAGGCGCATGGCTTAAAGTAAGTTGCCTTGCAGCTCTGTTTTCTAGGGGTGATTTCTTCTCCCATTTAAACTCCGTAAGTGGTTTATTCAATGACAGGACTGCAGATGCTCAGCTCTGTGCGGAATATCAGTCTGCCATCTGCTAAGCAGAGGACAGGAAGGACAGCTTAATTACTCTCATACTGATGCAGGAATAGTTGCCTTTAGTTTTGCAAGTGAGGTATTTCAGGACGCAAGAGAATTTTGTTGGAGGGAAGGAGTTTTAAAAGATAAGGAAGACAAGACATTTAGGAAATTACTCTCTACACTTGCAGTCACTGAGGTATTATGCTCACAACATCCTGCTAAAGCTAATATGAATAAAGTCACACTAGACAAGTTATCTGGGTAATTGCTATGTCGAGTGGCAGCAGACTGGGAAGTTCCAAGAAAACTGCAGAACTGTCCTTAGGGAAGCGAGTATATGCTCTTGCACAGCAGTGAAAGAAGGCATCTTCTGAAAATGTGTTTTTGCAAAACTTGCTTTGTTTGCTTATACTTGTGAAATGAAACTGAAAAAAAACCAACAAAATAAACTCCAGAGAAAAGCAAGCAAGCAAGCAACCAAACTCCTCTGATTTATTTGAACTTCCTTTCTCAAATACCCATTTTTTCCCTTTCCAGACTGTCTTGTGGTATTTAATTTAGTATAGTGCTGTTGTGCATCCTTTTGCATTAGTAAAGAAATCCTCACTGGGAGAGTGGAGAGGGCTGTGTTAAGGGGAGTAACGACAGTGATGGGAAACAAAATGTCAGTGATGTGCATGCATTTGTAATTGGCTAACATGGGTCTGAGCTTCAAAGGTTAGTATATTGCACTTCTGTGGGAAGAACTGCTTCCTAAGTGATGGTCTGTAAACTTTTTTGAGGATGTTGCCCATTTGTATTCATATATGGCTCTCTTATTTTAGTTGGGAACCACTTCTGTCAGTGTGAGCAAAGAACATTTTATTGCAATAGAAAAACAGTCCTTGCTGAGTGTCTTAAGTTGTACTGGTGCTCATAATTCCATTAATTGTAATGGAAAGGAAAAGTGGATAATACACTACTTAAATGCACTTTTGTAGAGTTTTTTCTGTAGATTTTGCAATGTGGTAGGTGTTTGAATACAAAAGATACCATCACTCATTGTTTAATTTCACAACTCAAGTATTTTGTTGTTCCACTGTAAAAACAGGTTCATGTCCTTTCCTCAATTAAAAAAAACACAACCCAACAAAATGTTTTAATCAAGTCAGCTGAAGAAACTAACAGGTGGGGGGTTTGTATTTTTGGGTGGGTTTTTTTTGTGGGGTTTTTTTTTTGTTTTGTTTTGTTTTTTTTCTTTTTGTTTTGGTTTGGTTTTTTTTGTTTCTTTAAGCAGAATATTTTGCATTCAAATCGGGGTCATAATAGCAAGGGTCTGATGAGTGTGCATATTGGAGTGTGTTAATTCCTTCTTAGTGGTTTAGAAAAGGCACAAAGGGAACAATGATTGTGGTGGAAGGCAAGCCTTGTTCTCTATTATGGCTGTTTCATTAGGGCCTCTGCATGAGGCCTAGCAATCCATTCAATGAGAGAACAAGTCCTTTTAATTTGAGCTCAAGGATCTTGTTTAGCAGGTCAGAAATCGTGCCTTGCAATTCCTAATTAACACGCCATTAACTAGTCTGTTGTGAGATGCTGGTAATCTTGTCTAATTAAAATGCTATCAAGTTAATTCATAAATGTGGGAAAACTTAATGGTGGAATTTTGCCTTTCGTTTTGTTTATAAATGCAGTTGTGAAGAGGAGGAGCTGGCTTTTACAGAGTTTTGATTAAGTTGACATGCACTTGGTGTGAATTGTTTTTTAACACAGCAGCTTTCACCACACCCATTCCACTTTACAGCTTTCCTCTATAGGAATAAGGCCCAACAAAGACAAGGACTGCTGCATGCATTGCTATGCACACTTTAATGGGAATTGCTGAGAATTTTTTTTAAGCCAATTCACTAAGGAGACAAACATTTTTGAAGTTCATTCTGGTCTGTTCTTATTGGCTTTTCTCCAAATTAAAGAAAAAAAAAGATGTCAATCAATTATAATAGAATTTGTAGGGCTAAAATGAGGTCCTTTTGCTGAATAAATTCTTTCTGTTTGTTTCTCTTTTTTTGGGGGGGTGTTTTGTTTCTGATGGAGTGGAGCCCTTGCATTCCTTGCAGTCTGCTATAGAAAGGCTCTGTAAATAGGTTTTGAAAAAAACCTCCCTGACTCTAAACAAATAGATTTAGAAGCTTGGTATGAATGATACGGCTATTAGAGCTTATCTGTTGTGTTACTGTACATTGGGCACAGTTTGTTGTGACTAATTCTAAATAGATTTTAGAATTGCATTCAGCATCCCTTATTCAGGAAAATCCTGAAACACCATAACCTCTACACCACAGCAAGACACAGTTACTCCTGTGCATAAAAGAGCTTTTACTTACTAGGGCTGAAAAACACAGAGGTAGGCATGGAGGAACGTGAAATGACTTTATAAGACCTTAAAGCCAAGATACTGGGCTGTTTAGGAATTGTCAGGCATTTTTGTTTGTCTAACCCTTGTTTTGTACCAGGTTTAAATAATGAAGAGTACCAAGTAGTCATTGGAAATGATACAACCCATTACATTATTGATGACTTGGAACCAGCCAGCAATTACACCTTCTATATTGTTGCTTATATGCCTCTGGGAGCCAGTCAGATGTCAGATCACGTGACTCAGCACACCCTTGAAGATGGTAAGACTGACTTTTTTATTTGCACTGAATGTTCTTGAAGATCCCAGATTTCCACTGACATCAGTCAGATTTCTGGATATGCACAGTGTTACATGGAGCCAGCTGAGAAAAAAGGAACGAGAATGAAAGAACGTTCTTATAGAGAAACTTTGTATGTTACAGTGTCTTTTTCTGTGCTGAAAAGGTTTCATATGAATAACTATTCTAGATCTTCAAGAACTACAGTTCTTAAAGTTCCCCCCATCAATGTGGGGAACTCAATAATAGCATAGGATTTGGACTCTGTGACTCTCTTGGGCACCTGAAACATTAATTAAATTCCACTCACTGCATCTTTTGCAAATTTTGAAAAAATTACTGTACTAAACCCCCCCTAATTTTTTTTTGTTTGCTTCTTTGTATTTTTTCCTCCATGTATGTTTTTAGTTGAATCAGAATTTCATGAAAGACCCTACTGACTTATTTCTGTGCAGTGATTTAACTGATCTGAACATCACAGCAACAACAAACTGTTTAGTATTGTTCATTAGAACTGATTAATAAATTCTGACAGGGTTAAGCTTTGGCAGCATGGAACATTGCCAGTTCAGTTGTCTGCCTGTCTCTTTGCCAGGAGTTACTACCCTCATTACATGACTGGTGGAAGAAAACATGTCCTTAGTCTTCAACAGAACAGACTGTCATCTAGGCTCTCTGTTTAAGCTGCTACATCTAACTAACCTCGACGGTCGTTTTGTTAGAGTAGTAAGGTGCTGGTAGCCTTTTGATTATTGCTGGAAGCAATAACAGAAGAATATGTTGTCTGCTTTAAATAAAGGAGCTTGTTAAGGCTATACTGCCTGCAGAAGGTGAGAAATATGAACAGTGTTGAGTTAACCTTAAAATTACCAAGAATCTACAAAACGTTCTCGATTATTTACCCTTACATTATTGGCACCTCATCATGACCTAAGGTGTCAGACAAGAATTTCCAATCTCTTTTCCCTTCACTCAAAAGATTTGTCTTTTCATTTTAGTTCCTTTAAGAGCTCCTGAAATTAGTTTGACGAGTAGGAGTCCTACCGATATTCTCATCTCTTGGCTGCCAATTCCTGCAAAATACAGGAGAGGTCAGGTAGTCCTGTACCGCCTGTCTTTCCGCCTCAGCACAGAGACCAAAATCCAAGTCTTAGAGCTTCCGGGTACTTCAGATGAATATCTCCTTGAAGGCCTGAGGCCTGACAGTGTGTACTTGGTTCGTATCACTGCTGCAACAAGGATTGGCTGGGGAGAGGCATCTTTGTGGACTTCCCACCGGACTCCCAAAGCTACAAGTGTGAAAGGTAATTCTTGACGTTACTAGCACAGCATACAGATGGGATCAGCTAGGCTGCAGCTGAAAGCTATGATTTTTTTTTGGGAGAGGTAGTGCAAGGGTTGAAATAGTATTTCACATTACATGTCATTGTTCCTGATGATCTAGAAAATAGTGTTCTAATCGTGAATCTGTGCATAATCTGCAAAACCTTCCAATTCCTTTAGTAAATTAAATGTAGTTAATACATAGTCTCGGGATCAAAATTTGAAAAGGAACTAATCTGTCTTATGAAGGCTTTATATGTCACTGGAGGAGGAAAAGCTGATACATTATTTTGGTGTCAGTCTTTGGTTCTTTCCATGTGTTGATGTTCATGTAGTTGACATGGTGGCAGGGAACTTAAATTCATGTTTGTGAGCTGCTCAAATATTTCAGCTTCTAGACTAATTTCCAATGGTAGCACAGCTTTTTCCTATTAAACCCCACTGATGTTCAGTGTAAAACACCTTTCTGCAAAGTGGGGCATTGCACATTATCAGTGTGTACAGGCACTTGAGGGTATGAGTTGATGTATGTACATCTGTATTACAAACAAATTGCACATATGTTTTGAACATGCAAATTGACTTGATATTTGAAGGCTAATTTAAGTTGCTGTAATCGTGCTTTGGATTACCTTGTTACTTAGTAATGTCATGCAAAACAGCATTCAAGTTTGCATGAACAGTTTGAAAATGATGTAGATTTGGATTCATAACTTTATTTCTTAGCTGTAGTCCCTATCCATCCACTCTGAGTTTCATTGAGTTTTAAATGCTCTAGCAAATTAGTAGCACTTGATGCAGTGTAATGTTACTGTTAATCACATTTGCTCTGGCTCACTTCAGAAGAAGAGATAATTTTATGACTGTCTTGGAAATTTTATATTCTGATTTATGCCAAAATAAGTTGTTTGTTTAGATAGGGAGTCAGGCATCATAATATAGAAATAATTTATGTGAGTACACAAATGAACTACATTCAAAGTCTTGAGTGAACATTTAGACTGGTGGACACCCAGACTGTTGTATGAAAGTGAGTTGTTTCTACAATAAAGAAAATTATATACATTTCTCTAAACCCAGCCCCAAAGTCTCCTGAGCTACGTTTGGAGCCGATGAACTGTACAACCATTACAGTGCAATGGCAGCAGGACTCCGAGGACACTGCAGCCATTCAAGGGTACAAGTTGTATTACAAGGAGGAAGGCCAGCAGGAGAATGGACCAATTCTGTTGGATGCCAGTGACCTTGAGTACACTGTCAGTGGTTTAGGTGAGTATAGAAAAAATTTCTTAACTCTTCTGGAAGATGCCAAAGTCAAAGATTGTCTTGGAGGGCTTAGATCATTAGACCTGTAAGGCAACAATGTTAGGCTTCGCTGTCTACTTTCCCCACAATAAGCTTTGCTGGAATAATCCTCTCCCAGACCATACCAGATATTTTAAATCTTGTGTAGGTTAAAAGAAGGACACAGATACAGAACTTACAGTTAGCAAATACTGCTGGTAAAGGACATGTCTTCTTAAAGTTCAGTTTAATACACATTTCTCTATGCCTGATTTTCTCTATGCCTGATGTAGGAACAGGAAAGATGATTACAAAACACTTATGATTTTCCTCTAGTATTTCTAGCCTATTTCTCTGTTATTTGTAGCTCCATCTAAGCTGTTCTGTGCAACAAGCACTTCTTGCTCACCATAGTAGCAAGTTGCCCTTGTGTGTGCTGTTATCCTACAGTATTTTTTGGGAGTACAGGTAAGTGTTTGCAGGACAAAGATTAGGGAACATAGTTTCCTGAGTCCCACTGGAGTCTTTCCATTGATCACTTGACTCTGTTTCCTCCTGTAGGTAGAGATGTGTTGGTATCTTCCTGAGGTAGAAGGTGCTTGTGTTTACATATAGAACAGAGAGCTTCTTTCATAAAAAGAAGTGATCTACAGTGTAAGCAGCAAAAGTAGTATAGGACTTGACACTTAGTATTTGGTAGTTTACTTAAGGGTAGTGTGGAGAATGAACGTTGACTAAATTATCAAAATTGACCTGCAGTTTTAACTAGATCAGATGGCCTGTTGGCCATGCTTAGATAGTCTCATCTGCTGCTTATAGCAGAGATACTGTTTTAGGGGAGATGTGAGGAGAGCATTCTGGTCTGTTAAGTGGACAACTGACCATCTGTGACCATTTCTAGCCAGAGCATCTGGCAGCAGCTGACTGTTTAACAGAGCTGTAAGACAAAAGAGCAGTGGGTGAAAGGATGCAGTGAATATGTGTCCTAGGACATAAATTGCAATTTTTTGTCTTTGTATTATGCAGTTACAAAGCAGTAATTTCAGCCATATGCAAACTTATTAACTGTGTGATCCACATCCATATCACATGGATTTTCTCAGTACACTAATCCTCCTCAGATTAAAATAATATTTTATATATATAATTTTGGTAGAATTTATATTATCTGTCGGGATTTTTAGTTGTCTTTTCTTTCCAGTAAGCATGCAGGCAGAGGAGAAAGCAAAAGCAAAGTGTAGCTGGGAAATTACAACTTTCACATGGTCACATTGTTAGCTGAATTAAAAGTGTGAGTCTGGAAGAATTCCTGTGTTTTGAGTGATCCATTCAGTCATGGGGCATGTGATGTGTTGAGTGTTTATCCCTTATCATGTTTTTCACTATCCAAATATGATTGAAACATGATATATCCCATACAATATGATTGTCATAATTTATATTTTTTACATATGCATAATTTATGCTGCCAGAGGTTAGGTCTACTGAAGAGTACTTATTTCAAGTAACTCAGTTAGAAATGATTTTTTTTTTTTAATTGAATTGGGTGTATTGAGTTATTTGAGACACGTATCACATATGAGAAGTTTTCCTGTGTCGGTGTCTTTGCCAGTTTCTTATTTTTATTTGCTTTGTAGCAGTTTTGGAAAAAGCCACCCATTGCTACAGCTACAAAAGATTCATTTGGCATGGGAAAGTTGATTAGGGCATGGATTTTCACTGCTAAGATAATTGCATATGTTGAAATTTGGAATGTTCATGCAGACTTTTCATAGTGATAGCACCTGTCCAGCTGCTTTATTTGCCCATTGGGAACCTGCCTGTTTGAAATAATTCTACATGCTAAATGATTTCTTAGAAAGCAGCACACCAGCAACCTTTCTATGTCTGTGGCACATACACATGTGGAGAATATAGCAGATAAAATCATCTGAAATAAATAAACCTATGAAGAATAGCAATATCCATGCAGTAAGATGGGACTGGTTTGCTTTTCTTTTTATTGCTTGTGAATAATCTAAATCATTTGGACCTTGTTACTTATGCATTTGAGGTTTGAAACAATGCTTGTAAGAAAGTGGTCCTACTTGGTAGAATTTGATATAAAACAAGGCAAACCACTGCTCTGGCTTTTGTGACTAAAGTAAACTTGATCTTCATGAACTGAACATTTCTGTCATCCATTTGCATCTCTTGAGGACACTAAACTAGTGATTTATTGACAGCCTCTTTAAAATAAATGTCTTTGTTATGGGATGCAGGAATTAGTACAATACTGCAAATGTAAAACCTGAGGGCAAAAGGTGTATTTTTTTTTTTGGCTTTATACATGATGGATAACATGGTCAACAAAAAAAACCCTATTCTTAATTTGGAAGAATATGTTAATAGTACTAGGTACTTCCCAATGGCAAAGATGGAGTGGTTTCATGCATTATCTGTTGCCACTGAAGTTATGTGACTTCCAACTGCTGCCTCTTCATGTCTTAATTTGTCATGACCTAAGGCTGCTCTACCGTTCCTGGTTCTCCTGCATAGTTAATAAACTGCAGATAAACTTCTAGTGACATTTGAAGCGTGTCAATATGTCTTTCTGTGGAACTTTCTGCAGATGTTGGTACAACTGCCAGGTGTGCAAAATCTGTGTATTTAAAGAAGATAGTTCACTTCATGGCAATTGAAGTGCATCACAAAATCAGACTTCTCTAAGCAAAGAGAAATTAGCATTGATACTATGAGCAGTGTTGATAGCATTGATATAACTGCTGAGAATGAGTTGCAAATGTGTTCAGGACTCTTGACAAAGAGACAAGTGTGACTGGTAAAGCAGAATCAGCAATGCTAGTGTAAAGCAGGCTACAATGACTGAATATGAAATCTAGCTGTATTAATGGTGTATTTTTTTAATCTCTTGTTGATTCCTACCATGATTTTTGAGGTGACCTCTTTTACTCCAGTGGAGGTCTACCCAGTTACTTTTGTATATTTTAAAACTGGAATATTTAGCACTACAGTCACCACGTAAATGAAATCAAATGATGTTAGCACTCAGGGCTGTCATTGTCAAAATAAATATCCACAGTTTCACAAACACATTTGTTTGTGTTAAAGGTCTTGACATTTATTTTTCAATAGCAGGCCATTCCATTATTACTTGAATTTGCCAGAGGAGCAGCCCCTTGGGTGCATACCATGCATTTTTGCCTCTATTTTTAATTCCTCCTTTGCTTCCTCCTGTTTTAAAAAGTTTTCTGTAACAGAAGGTCTTTCATTGTGAGACCTGATGAGTCTGCTCATGCAGGTTCAGTTTCTGTAATGTTTCAGAATATATGGTCAGAAGTTTCAGTGAGTTTTGTTGGTAGAAGGCTGTTTGGGAACCTTTTCATTGTGTGAGAGGAGAGGGATTGGCAAAACTTGAAAGCTGAGTGTCCAGAGAAGCTCACCCACCCTGTCTAAATGACTTCAAGTTATTTTCTTCAAAGAGTGTCTTAATCATGGGTGCATGTATCTCTGCCTCGATGTTGTTAGTGCTTGCTACTCTGCTAGGTGGACTGTTTGCCTGTCACAACTCACAGTGTTTGCAGCTATACGACTGGTAGGCAGAGCCTGTAAAAGAAGGGCAGTAACTCAGAAGAACCTATTTTAAGCTTCTCTACCACTGATGATGGGGAAATGCAACATGTACTTGTCCCATTAATGCCTTTTTTGCTTGGAGGGAGGAAAGCAAGTATTCACTCTGTGAACTTTTCCGCAGTTGCTCTGCACTACCTTGGTTGTACTGAGGATTTCAGAAAGTTGCACTTCAAGGACAAGGCTAACCTAGGGTCTCTAACTGGACATGAACCCCTGAGTCAAGCAGATTGTGTGGGAGATGTGCTCACCTTAGTCGCTCCTTTCTTCCTGCTGCACACAAGTTGATATTGCAGTAAATAACCGTTTTCAGGTTATTTAACCTTAGGGGATGGAAAAACTGGTCTGTTAGCTTTGGTGAGCTTCAGGAGCCCACATACCTTGGTCTTTCCCTGGTGAAGGCCCCTCCCCAGGACCGCCTGTGGAGTGCAATGTCTTGTGCTGGAAGATGCAATGCCTAGGAGCACTGTGGGCTCCCCAGGGCTCGGGGCACTTGTAGGCTGCAGGGGACAACGCAAAAACTGCCAAGTGATTTGGTGGCCATGAAGTAGTGTATCTGCTTTTTTTAAAAAATGAAACCCCAAAAGTGGTGTTTCCTCTGAGGCTTGCAAAGATGGCAGACTGTCTCTGAGCAAGCTTCACAGACAGAACAGAATCACAGAACCTTAGGGCTTGGAAGGGACCTTGACAGGTCACCTAGTTCACACCACCTGGCAGGGCAAGATCACCTAGAGTAGGCCACACCGGAGCACATCCAGGCAGATTTTGAATGTCTCCAGAGAAGGAGACTCCACAGCCTCTCTGAGCAGCCTGTTCCAGTGCTTTGTCACATTCACAGTGAAAAAGTTTTTCCATATACTCACATGGATCCTTCTGTGCTTCAGCTTGCATCCATTGCCCCTTGTCCTATCATTGGACATCTCTGAGAAGAGCCTGATTCTGTTCTCCTGATGCTCATCCTTCACATATTTATAAATATTAATGAGGACACCTCTCAGTGTCCTCCTCTCTAGGCTAAAGAGCCTCAGCTCCCTCAGTCTCTCCTCATAAGGAAGACGTTCCATTCCCTTAATCGTTTTTGTGGCTCTGTACTGGACTTTTTCAAGCAGTTGCCTGTCCTTGAACTGGGGAGCCTAGAACTGGACACAATATTTGAGATGTGGCCTCACCAGAGCAGAGTAGAGGGGGAGGAGAACCTCTCTTGACCTGCTAACCGTTCCCCTTCTAATACATCCTAGGATACCACTGGCCGCCTTGGCCACTAGGGGGCACATTGCTGGCTTATGACCATCCTTCTATCCACCAGGACCCCCAGGTCCCTCTCCTCTGTGCTGTTCTCCAACGTGTCAGTCCCCAGCCTATATTGGTTCATGGGGTTGTTCTTTCCCAGATTCAAGACTTGCCCTTGTTGTATTTCATTAAATTTGTCCCTTCCCAATTCTCCAACCTGTCTAGGTCTTACTGAACGGCAGCACAGTTTCCTCTGTGCTGATGGGAGTCATGTAAATTGTTTAACTGAAGTGGCATCACAACCCCTTGCTGCTTTTTCTGATACTCCAGTTTTGCATTACATAGTGCCACTTTTCCCTGCCCCAGTTTAGTACTTTTGGAAAAGTTATTCAATTCTATCAGACTCATGTGTGCCATTTACTCAAAAAAGTTTGGTCTCAATCAGAAAACTTCTCTGCCTGAAAGCTTTTCCCTGTCCTGCCTCTTTCTGCTTTCAGAGAGGAGAACTGACACAAAGTACAGTTCTCTGCCCTTCTCAACTTGGACGAAGTTTCCAAGTGAAGAATTTGTCAAAATCTAAATGACACAAAGACACATTTTGTGACTCTGCATGGCACTCTCCTCAGAAAGGGCGTTTGTGCTGAAGAACTACCCAACTACCTACACATAGTGCTCCCCCAGAGACTTGGCCTTCATTTGTTTAATTTCCCCTGGATTTTTTTATATCTCATTGCAACCACCAGTATAGCTAAGCTTCAGGACAGAAAAAAGATGACCAGGTGATTCCACAGTCTATACAAATTGAATGAAGGTGTATAAGAAAAGTCAGTGCAAACAATTACTCCAGTTAAGTGCCTGATGTATGCCACCCAAGTGTCTTCTGTAATAATTCTGTAAGAGTGCTTATGAAGTTCAGTGATGTGGCGGTCAGATATGATGTAGTGGTTTTGTTTGCACCATATTGAGGCTGGCAACAAATTCCCTTATGGGTTGTGATCCAAGTGTTATTTTGCTCTAGCACCTAGTGTATTTCTGGATCTGTTGCTAATGTTTTTCTCCTTGCATCTGTAGTTTAGTCCAACAAGCAGTTCCTTCCACAAGCCAGGCTGGATGGGGCCCACTGTCCTTGCCCATGGTAGTGGGATTGGAACTGGCTGATCTTGAAGGTCTCTTCCAACCCAAACCATTTTATGATTGCATATTGTAAGTGATGTGCTAGAAAAATGTAATTTTTTTTAAAGTTAATGACATGTTTGCCAGCTTTGACATCTTTCACATTACAAGTATGGATGCTATAATATTGGGAAGGAATCCAGTAAGACCGTGTGGTAAGGTAGTTATTTCTGATAGCTAGGGTGATAATTTCAGCTTTATCCCAGTCTTTGTTGGTGTCAAAATGTAGTCTCACATACAGGATTTTCGGATATTCCAGAATTTTCAGATACAAGTATGTGGGAATTTGTATTGCTTTTGGTTATAAGTTACTTTGGAAATGTAACTGGGGATTCCCATCTAAATTCAAGGAGGGAGGCATTCCTAGGATTTTGTGAAGTGATGTGAAAGAAACCTAGACCTTCTCCCTCAACACTCATTTTTTTCTTTATTGAGAACAATTGACTAGGAAATAAAATATAATCTAGTGTTACAGGTACACGTTATTTCTGATTGAAGTATTTTATATCAGACCATACATTCACAATTAATGACAAACTGCAACTCTGTTTATATAAAAGATCAGAATTACTTTATTTCTCAAGAAATATGAACTGAAAGCTCAATTTTCTTGCTTGTAAAGCCAGGTGATAGCAACGTAGCACTGTATGCGATGCATACTGTAGCCATTATATTTACATTGCTACATATTGAAAAGTGTCTAATAGCTCAATAGGTGACCAGGACAAATATTACCATTTATTTCCACTGTTTACAGCGGGGTTGGTCTGGTGTTTACTCATGCTGATTACATCCTTAAACTAAACCTCTTATCTGTCAATTGTCCTGATTGTGTGTAACAAGCTTGCTACCACTACTTATCAGCTAAAACATAAGGGATTTGCTCAGAGAGGGGAGGAGGAATTGGTCATATTGCACAGTAATAAACTCAAAAGCCCTAAATGCAGACTGGGCATGTTTAAAAGCCACCTCTTTCTCAGCTGGCTGTGACCTCTTTCTCTTTCACAGACATGGCAGTTTATCTCTGTTTGTACTTAACAAACCCGAGCTCTTGCCTGGTCCCGGTATGACAGCACGTTTCTACCGCACATCAGTAAACAAGAGACACATTCCTTCCTTCGCAGCCATGAAAGGCAGAGCTGTCACCACTTTGAAACAGCCTGTCTCCCAAATGCAGACATGGCCTATCTGCTTTTTTTTCCCCATTATTTTTGTTTTTCAGAGTTTAAAAGGGTGGAGAGAAACCCTGAGAGATTGAGAGAAGGGAAGCAGTAACTACTTTTACTTGCAAAGGGAACCCTGTGACTACTTTTACTTGCAAAATATCAAAGCAAATGCTGCTTTGATAAGCGTTTACCTCTTATACAAGGAACCACACTGCATTTTACAGGATGCGAGTGTAAACAGAGATCAAACTCACTTTTGTTTCGATATTGGAATTTACAAACTCAACATTATGTTCAGTTTCAGATATTTTATTTCATATGTATGTTTGTGCTAGTAATTTCTCCATTCATAGCAGAGAGCTTCTTTTAGATTCAGATTTACTGTTCTTGCTTGTGCAGGATCTAGATTGGGTGTCAGAGACAAGGAAGGAATCAAATCTCTGCCTTGTGCAGTGTTGCACATGGACCGGTTGGCCCATGTGTAGCTTGGTATGTACTAGGATGAGCAAGCAAGGATTATCAGGAGGTTGCACAGCACAAATATACTGACATGAGATGACCAAACAAACTGATTCACAGACTCAGTGACTTAGTTCATGCCTCTGTCTTGGAAGAAAAATACTGGACTCCTCTGTTCAGGTAGAAAATTGGTTCACTCAGGTTGTAAACGTAATTTTTACTGAGCAAAGCTGAAGCTGATGTTTAACTGTGGCCCTTTGTTGGAGCTTATTGGCATGGCATCCCATTACAGCAACAGTATCTTTGGCTCAGCTTTATGTAAGCACTCTTACACACGACTGAGTGGGAATCCTAGATAAATATCAGCTTGTTCTGAGCAGATTTGCTGAGGAGAGGCCAGTTAACTATCAGCTGCTAATATGGCATACTTACTATGCAGTCCAAGTGCCACATCTGTGAAAATGTAATGCCTTCCTTCCTGTGTAGATCTGCCATTGTTTCTCTTGCAGTGTGCAGTATTACAGATTCGGACTGTGATTACGTATTTTCACTTTAACTCTTTATCTTATTGTACACTTGTTCTGACAATGCTTAAATTTACCTCTGTTAAAGAGTGTTAAAGAAGTTTTGGGCTATCTTTTCTTTTCATTTTGTAATTACATCACAGTTACTTTGCCCATGGTTTTGCTTGTTCAAGGTAAATGTTATTTTCATACAGTTTGTTTGTAATGGAAAGATTTAATTAATGGTAAATATTTATGAAGCTTAAATTACATCATCGAGCCTCTCAACAGGTTACTGTTTTAGCCAGTGACCAACCTCAGTAGGCTCTGGAACACTGAAATCTGTGACATCTGCATTAGCAGGATGTGGATTTAACCGTTACATATGACAGACACATACTAAGAGCAATCTCTGGGCTTTCTCTGAATTAACTGCAGAGCCATGAAATGGCTCTAAAGCTCATGGAAAATGCTGAGAACTTAATCTTGGGTCAGAAAGATGCATTATTGGTCTTAGACAGTTAAGATCTCTCAGAAATAGATTGTGTGTCGGAGGTATCCCCTAGTACATTTTTATGTAGCCTTCTTGAACATGCCCTCTGAACTGTAGTAGTTCTGAGGAAAACAGTCCTGATATCCTCATTTAAACGTACCTTGACTTCTGCAGTAGTTCATTCTAACTTCCAAAGGACATAGTGAGGGAGGAGATTTCCAAGAGCAGAATGATTAAGTGTACTGTACTTCATAAACCAAAACAGAGTGTTCAGACCATTAGCTTGACTCTCTAAGGAGATGGTGGGACCTGTTGGGGCGAGGGAAGTGTTGTTGTTTCATAGGAAATGCCTTGTAGCAATCACAAAGGTGAAAATGTAAAGATACAGGCTTTACTGAGGCAACAAAGGAGATGATGTTTCATGGACCCACTCCAGCAGTATGGAGGGCTGTTGCCCTTTTCTTGAGAGACTTTCTGTCTCTTTATCAACTGTCCCCATAACTTAAGCCGGATGCAGTCATTTATCTCAGGACATCAGGCAAGTTGTGTCACAACTCAAAAAACTGGAATCGAGGGGATTTTTTTTTTTGCACATTTTGCAAAATGTGTAAAGCATAGTAAAGCAAAATGTGTCCTATTCAAAGTGTTTAAAGGGAAAATTTTCTGTGGTGGGAAAGCGATTAGAATCTTACAGGAAGTGCTCTCTGCCACTCTGGTGTTCTCAGGGTAGAAATTCCACCATTTAAAGCTAAACCTGTGTGGGAATTCAGCTGGGAAATTGTGTCATGTTGATTGAGTAACAGTTAGGATGTATGCAAATAGTGTTTCATGTTCATTTGCTGCAGCTGAAGGTTAAAATTTGCTTCATAAAAAGGACATATCGATCACTCCTTACATCAAGAAAGCTGTAAATTATTTTCCATAAAAACCCCTCCAAGTGCTTTGGAAATGTTTCTAAGTATTATAATGAATGCTTAATAGCATGCATGGTAATAGCTCTAATGCAAAAATGAGCAATAAAATAAAGACTGTTTTCTGGGTTGTGGAAATTAAATGTAATGTTTATGTCTGTTTAAAGAGTAAAAAGGGCAAGGAGCTGACAGTGGCAGGAAGAAGGTGGTAATTATTTGAGCTGCTTAAAACAATAAAAAAACCCCAAACCAAACAGTCCTCAACAACCATTATGTACCTTTCTGCTATACAAGCTTTTTTGATTGCTGCTGTTTTCTGCTTTTGGTGTGTGTGTGTGTGTGTTTTCTTGTTGGTTTTGTTTTGTCTCTTGTTAGTTGGTTGGGTTTTAGTTTGTTTATGTTTTGTTGTTGTTTTTTTTCCTGAAATGAGAAGATTTGTCTCTGGGAGACAGCATTATTTAATTTGCTATTTATTGGACTTCATTCGTAAAATACTTAAGTCTTGGATTGCAAAGAAACTGCTCCTTGGAGAAAGCTTAGAGAAAACTCCTGTTATAGGAAATTAAATCAACATTGTCCATTAATCATAATGCACGTCAACCCCCAGACCTTTCTTGATTGTTCTTGGTGAATGTGAGGAACCATTAGATGTGTGAGGTCCTTAAAGGTCTGAGTAAGTCAAAGGGGAAGAGTTTAAAAAAATGCCACCATTAGCACATGAAAGAGACTTCAGAGTGGACAGAAGAAAACATTTGCTGTACGGGGCTAGTTAGATTTCTCCCCCTCCCCTTTTTTTTTGCCTTCAAATGATTTTCTTCCTTTGTTTAACAACAATCCAGGTGTTGTGAGCAAAATTTAAATTATTTTATCCTGATTTTTTTTTTGGTAGTTAACTTACAAAAGTCATTCTACCATGTTGTGATAGTTGTACGTGAAAGGTAATAGGAGGGGCTCTCAGCAAATTCTCCATTAGTGATAAGTAAGTGCATTTCTCAGGCTAAGCTAATATGTTTTCTGGAAACTTTCCTGCCTTGAGTAACACCTTGGTTATATATTTGCATTAAGGCATTGTTACTAACAGAAGCGTATTTTTGTTTTGGGAAAGGATGTAATTGTGGAAAAGTCAATGTTCCTTTTTGTTCCCCAGGCTGCCTGGAGCCACTCTTTTGTGGCAAATGAAGGGAGGATATGTGGGTAGTGGGGGAAGAAAACCCAAGTTTTTGTTGGAATGAAATGAAGTGAACTTATGTTGCATCAGAGGAGGTTTAGTTTGGATATTAGGAAAGTTTTCTTTACTGAAAGACAGTGCTCGGGCATTGGAACAGGCTGCCCAGGGAGGTAGTGGAGTCAGCATCCCTGGAGGTGTTCAAAAAACATGCAGACATGCCATTTTGGGACATGGTTTAATGGCCATTGTGCTTTTAGGTCAGTGGGTGGACTCTCGACGATCTTGGAGGTCTTTCCCAACTGAATCAATTCTATGGTTGCATAGAATAAACAGCTCTTCCTGTGAAATTTGTGTTTTGGCATCCTGGGGAAAAAGGAGGAGGAGACATAAAATGTAGTATGAAAATATATCTTGAAAATGTGGTCTGTACACAGAATCACAGAATTAGTAAGAGTTGGAAGGGACCACAAGGATCATCTAGTTCCAACCCCCCTGCCATGGGCAGGGGCACCTCACACTAGATCAGGCTGTCTAGAGCCTCATCCAGCCTAGCCTTAAACACCTCCAGGGACAGGGCTTTGACCACCTCCCTGAGCAACTCATTCCCTCATAGTGGAGAACTTCTTCCTAACATCCAGTCTGAATCTACCCATTTCTAGCTTTGTCCCATTCCCCCTAGTCCTAACAGATACCAGATCCCAAGGCTTTCTTAGAGGCAGTGGAGCTGAAGATGCTTAGATGCAGAACGGTAGGGTGGTGTATATAGGGGAAGAAAAGCAGATGGGTAGGTGTTGTGCTACTACATCTTGTAGTAGTCTACTGTCCATTTACATATCAGCTGCCTACTTTCTCCTTTGTATATTTTAAGACACAAGGAGGGATATGCTCGCAGCCTGTTGCCTAGCTTTGTGCCTATGTGGTTATATTTTCATGTGTATATAGAAACTCTTGGTAGAAGAATAGGGTATTTTCTGGCTTCCTGATCCTCTTTGTCTTAGTGGAGCACTTCTTCATTAGAAGCATACTTCTTACTAAACTAATTTTTGTTTTCATGATAATTTTTAATGTGGGCAGTAACCTAGCCTTTCTTCTCTACTCACATCTTTTGGTCACCTTCTTACTGCTTCTCACCTGCCTTTATCTAATTTCTCCTGGTTTCTCATCAGTCTTTGTTGCCTTGGTGACAACAACTTGCCTTGGAAAGCCCATAGGTGTAGCACGCCCTGCCACTTATTCATGGTGCAAAACTTTGCTCAAGGGTGGCTTGAATGTATTAAGTCTTTGCATGTTAACCAAGCAGGGTAAACAAGTATGCATGGGCTGTAATTGGAACAGCTCTGTTGTACATGCAGTGATAGTCATCCCTCTTTTTCAGAAATGACAGCTAGATCATGTTTCAAATCAATCCTATAAAATACCTGAAGAACAGTGCCAAAACATGGTCAAGCTGTAGGGCAGAAAAGTGAATTGTTTAGCATGTGTGCAGGCACAAATCTAGGGTACTCTGGCTGGGCCTCCTGCTTGAGTCTCCCTGTTGGAAGATCTGCCTCGGAAGGGTCATCTTCCCTTTGCTTAAGCCAGGAGGAATCTCCCCCCGTGGGCCTGTATTTTTCCTTATGCCCCTGAACAAGGCAGCTGAAGTACACTGCCTGGAGAGAGGCGTGACAAAAATCCGCTTAGGCATTTACTGGTGGTTCCACCCGTATCTATTCTTTCGGCTCAGAAGACGTGCAGTCTCTTAGGTAACAGCTCCCCCTTCAGGGCACCTTTGTTAGCAAACCCCGCACACGGCTACTCTGGCGTTGGAGTTCTGCTGCGCGTAGGTTGAAGGTTCGCGAATTCACGAGGCTGCGTAAGGTGACGTAGCCTCAGGGTGGTTGTGCTGTGTCTTAACCAACTGGCCACAGCTGGGAACCATGAGGTGGTTCTGCCAGTGGCTGGCTCTTTTGAATTGGGGTGTCGCTCAGTTCCCAGTTCATCAAAGTACAACTCAGACCACAATAAAGTGGCAAAAGCTGGCACTTTTGGAAGAAATCACCCTGCATCCCTTTTGTACCTGACTGTGCTAATTTGATCTGCTTTTGTGAGTACTTGCATGAGCACTTGTGTGGTTGCACAGGGCGAGGTGGGAAGTTGTCCCGAAGGAGAAGTAACTCGATAAAGCAGAGTTGTAGCAGGAGTGAGTGGCTGCAGGGTGAAGGGAAGGATGGCTTCTTTCAGCAGCAGTGCTGCTCAATGCTAGTTTAAAATACTCATCAAACTGGGGGCTTAACTTGGCACTTGTAGGACGGAATTAATGATGGGAAACCCTTTTAATTGTACAAAGGAAGATAACTAGCTAAGACTTAAGTATCTGTATGTTTATTTTGCTTAAGTAATTAGAGTGCTTTCCATCTTCTAGGTGTTGTATAAACTTCCTATGTAGCAGAATGACATCAAGATAATTTTATTTTCCCCTTTGCGATCAAGACAGTAACATAGCTAGGGTTTAAATCTTGAATGCGCTAGGAAAGATAACAAAAATAGCCTTGATTATGTGCAGTTTCCTCATGTTTATACCTCTCAGTTTGTGAATACAGTGTTTTATAGAGCAGGTACGGCGAAAGAGTGAAATTACAACTGGTGTGTGGCCAAATATTTTGATACAACAACACTGCTTCCCATCAGAAGGGATTTTGATTATCAATTAACAAAAAATTAAAAGCTGAAGGAAAAATTTAAGCAAGCCCAAATTCCTATGTATTTAATTACAGAAAATACATACATAAAAAAAAAACACTCTTGGAAAAAGGGAAATTCTGTTCCAGGTTCTGCAAAGTTGTAGTTACCTTTCCCTGTTGTTATTGCTATTCTGTGCGTCCTTTAAAGTACAGTGCTGCTTGTCTGTAGTAATTAATATTTACATTGAACATCCATTTCCAAGTCAGGGAAAAAATACACTTTTTTCTTTACAAGATAATACAAAGTGTTAAAAAAAAGAAGTAATTGCTCTCTTGTCAGCCAGAAGAACAAAAGATTTCCAGAAGTGTTGGGAAATCTGAAACCTTTCAAATTCTTCTTCTTGTCGAGGTGCTTCTTTGTCTGGGTGTTAAACAACACTTTTCTAGGTGGTTACTAGTACTCAGAACATAGTTACTTTGAGCAAGAAGTATGAGCTCCTGAACATATTTGCTCCAAATTCAGATTGCACATGTTGACCCCTTTTACACCACTTGCAAGATCCATCCATGGTGCTTTGAAGAATACTGTTCCAGAAGTTTGATCTTAATTAAATAGTCTTCAAATAAACTATTAACATCTATTTAACTACAAGCAATAACAACATTAACTTGCACAGCTGCTGCCACTAATATGGGCTGGACTATTTTAGAAGAACAAAGTCCTGGTCTGGAAAGAGACAAATGCAAGATGCCTTTGAAATACGGCTTTGGGTGGAATCATTCTTGAGATGAAAAGTTAGCATAATTGTTACAGGAAAGCAAATTCTCTTGATCTTCTAGATGGGCATTTGTGCTAAATTTAAGATCGCTGAAAGCGTTCAAGAACGACTATAGGGATGTTAGGATTTCAGACTTAATCAGCTGGTGCCAAACTGCTCTTGACTCTGTTCTTTCAATAAACTTTTCTGTTCAAATTACTACCACAAAACCACTTGTGACCGGCCCATGCCAACGTGCCACTGAATATAAAAGAGTGGTGCGTATCACAGCCATGGACCTCGTGGGATCCTGGATACCATCATTATCGTTACAAATGGAAATTTTCTTTGGAGCATGTTTTAGCAGTCTGGGATGTGCTGTATGAAAATGTAAAGGCTGGAAATAACACTGCTGCACCAAACCACTGGGGAGATAGTTCAGCGTAATCGAAATGTAATTAAAATTAATATCTTTGCTAAATGTCAGAGATGCAGCCAGTCAGAAAGGCTGTATCAAAGGAGGCATCTAAGAAGATACTGAGGGAAAAGTAACAGATGTGTTCGTGTATGGAGAGAGATCCTGCAGTACTTAATAGCTGAGGAAACAAAGACCTGTGTCCTCATGCCACTACGCTTCAGCTGAAATCACCTGATAAGCTTAAGGCATTTCAGTTGAACTCTTCACAAGCACTGCTGGCTGTCGTCCCTGCTTCCTGGCTTATTAACCTGTGTAATTGCAAAATGTTTAGCATTATACGCTGAGTTTTCAATTAATAGTTTGCACTAAAAAATAGTGTGCAAAGGAGGCTTGGTGACAGCCTTTTATTTTAAGCTTTTTTAATGCATCTGGATTTGATTCAGCAAACGAAGTATGAGAGTTGTCATATTAGAAGCAGGAAATGTGTATCAGGCTAACTGGCAGTCTGCGACAAATGTGTTGGTTTAGCAAACGCACTATAAAACTTGTCAGCCTTCTAAGTTTACCTACCCCTCCACCCTGCAGTCGACAAATGAGTGTCACATTTTGAAGTTCCTTAAGCTATTGCTTTATTTCCATCCACAAAGTGTCTATAATAATAGTTCAGTGTTCACACAACCATGCATGCCAGCAAGCCAAAAGATAATGAGTGCAGATGAAGTATCTGTCTGCCTAGTCGATGCACCCCCACAACCTGGTGTCTGACAAATAAAAGGGAGTGCTCTGTGAGCAGGAGCACACGTGGCCCTTGACACTTGCAATAACAGAATTTCCTCTGAAGTTTGGCCCCTAATTATAGATGCAGCTGGATAGCAGCCGTGCAGCCAATATTTGCCTTAAGAAAAATACACTGGTGGTTTCTACTTGTGTCTGTTTTGTTTTCCTATCGTAACTGACTTGTTCTACATGTAGCAATTTGAATGTGTTTTGAATGTGCAGTTCCTTGTTGCCCTCTCAAGAAGACACAGGCTGATTGTTCATTGCCCTACCTGAAACTTCTACATCTTGCAGTTGTGCTTGCAACAGCACAACTTCTAAAGCGTGAGATCTGAGAAGAGTCAAGAGACCACAGATGTTTTTGCAATGAAATTGTGCACCTTGTGGAAAGTCACTGTAGTGCAAATAATGATAGATAGTGTTTTCATTTTGTTGCACAAAAGGGTCAAAATGGCATAGGGGCTCCATGACAGACCAGCAAAAAATGTTGGTTCTGAGAGAAAATTTATTTCGTAGCTTCAGGGGAAAGTTTAGGTGCTGGGAACAGATTGCTTTTGTCACTGGGTAAAAATGTGTTGTCCTTAAGGTGATGCAAGATGTCAGCATGTGTGTGTGTGTGTGTACGGTAGAGCTTGGTACCTAAGCAGCTGTTAAACCAAACTTGGCAGAATGCTTTCTTCATTGTGTTTAGATGCCTTTTCTGGAAACGTTCCTCTCAGCATGAAGGTCAGCAAAACTGTCGTTTGTTTCCTGTCTGCAGTTCTGAATTGTTGGTCTTCACCGGGGAGAGAATCTTTTCAGTTTCTTGGAAGAGGGCCTTTTATAAGCACGTTCCTGTTTTTCTTGGAACAACATTTTGGGGGTGGGGTTGTTGTTTTGTTTTGGTCTGGTTTTTGCTTTCTTTTTTGTGGTCCTCTACTGTAACATTTGATTCACTAATGTTTTTCTGTCACCCGTGCATGGGTCAATCGCCTTATGTAAGGAAACCTGTTGTGTGGAGTGGCATGTCCTGTTTGGACCACTGCACAAATTCTCCTTGGACGTATCTGTGTTGGTAACTGGGGGTAATTAAGGCTCTGCTGGCTCCTTGGACAATCTTTCCCTCCTCCCCCCCCTCCTTACCCCCTTCCCTTTCTTCTTCCAGAGATGGCCTCTCTACATAATTCCATTAAAGTGATTGTGCTCTGAGGGGTGGACTGAGGGGCAGTGCTCTCATCTTTCAAAGCAGGACCAATGAGCTATGTGCTTTCCACTGGGCAGCAACAAAAGAAAAGGTCTCTCAGAAGAAAAGACGAGTACAAAAGATCAAAATTAGGTGTTTGTCCGCGCCTCTGGTATTGCTTTCAAGTTAGTTTTGGAGAGCTCACTTTGAAAACGGTGAGCCAGGCTAGTTAACATAAGGGTGCCTGCTTTTTGCTTGTGCAATTTAACAGTTCTCTAAAGCACAAGAGAAACATAGGGACTGACTGAAAATTTTGCAGGCATCCTGGTGATGTTCTACACACATATGAAATTGAGCAAACATAAAATACTTGTGACTTGGTTCACTTCTTTTAAAAAGACTTGGAGACATTTAGATGGGTTCCTTGTTCCTGTAGTCTCCAAATGACCAAAATGCTGCGTTTTGAGAATTCATCCTATCTCGCTGGCCCTCCCCCTCCCTCCCTCCCTNTTCCTTTTTTTTTTTTTTGCATAAAGCTGCTATTGCTGATGGTGGGCAGTAGGAGAGGTGATGTTTTTACTGCAAAGGAGTGTGAGATGTTATTTGTCCTGGGGCCCTCTAAGGGGAAAGCTCAAAGCTACCAAAGGGATACAGACCCTTTTCAGATTTAGACAAATAAGCGAGAGCCATCCAAAGCCGTGGAAAGCCAGACCATTTAGCTAGATCAATTCACATGTGTCATATGTTATAGTTTCTATCAAAATAAACTTTTACAGTGTCGTACAAAGAACAAATTGCTTAGTTTCTACTTCAGTTATTTGGTTTGCAAAGGAAAACATGAGTATCACAGACAGCCTTTGTTCCATCTGACTGTTTAAAGTTACCTCTAAATAGAAAAAGAAACCATGAGTTATAAAATGTTGGGGAGTTGCAACTTCTCAGACTATTTTAATCTGCTATTCCAAAGCTGTTTTTTAAAATGTATGAACACTTAAAATTCTAACTCCTTTAAAAGCAGAAGTAATGAATTATTATCTGAAGCTAGTAATAATGTTTAGAAATTATGTACTCAAAGCCTCCACAAGGTTTTAAAAACCGTAACAGAACAGGATCACTAAACTGCATTTATTTGTTTAATGTTACGTACTTGAGCAAGCTAAAATGGCATTCTTCAAAAAGAGAAATAAAATCTAGTACTGAAAATCTGGAAGAGAATACTTGCTTTTGAGGAGTACAGGCCTGAATCGGTATCATCCTTCTACTTCCCCACTTCATGTGACTGTTTGGCTTGATGCGCTTCTCTCTGTCCCTTTCCTCTAGTACATTTGAAATGTATTTGCTTATTTTCCTAATAAGTTTCTGATGTATTTACATTACTTAGCTTCAAAAGTACATTTTTAAGGATAGTATTTCTCAGTGCTCTTCCTTTCCCACCCTTCCCCCATGATAATTTCCCTGGAACTCTGTTGCTTGGAGCAGACTTTGGCTAGCCCCAGATTCGATGTCAAAGGCCATGACCCGATGTCAGAGCAGCCCATGCTGCTGGCCTCTTCTTTGAGTAATTATCTGGAGTTTATTGTGTTGAAGGGATGGGCTTGAGGGCAGTGCAGTCACCCTGGCAAAGCAGACCAATGAGCTGTCCAGACAGACCGCTACCCAACAATGGACCTGTAGGTTACACAAAAAAATGCAGCAGCACAAAAGATAAAATTTTAAGTGGACACTTGGCCACAGAAGTTTTGTCTTTTAGAACAAGCATTTTTTCGACCTTTTGAGTGTAGTGTGGTTTTGATAACTTCAAGTGAAAGGAAAAAAAATATTCTTTAAGTTTACTATGTAAGCTAGAATAAAGCTGAACTATTTTTCTTATCAGCTTCCCCAGCTGTTAAAATCTCTGTATTGGATGTAGCTTGAGAAGCTGTTTCTAGTTGCTGAACTCAACTCAAGACACTGAACTTTTTTGGTCGTTTGGCTTTTGTTTCTCCAGAAACTCTGCACAATCCTTATTATTTTAGACACGTAAACAAGTCCCCAGTTCTTTTTATTTCTAGCAGTTATTTCCTTTTAAAGTGCTAAGAATGGAGATGTTCAAAAAAGGTATGAAAATGTGTTTGGTATCCAGACTTAACGAGCCATCAGTAAATGATAGTAAAATGTCCATTTTCTTTGGACTTTCCTATCTTCTCCTTTCTCCAGAGAAGACTTAAAAAAAATCTGAAATCCAGATTGTTGGACTGAATGAAAGACTGCTGGAGGTGAACTTACTATTCTGAAGGGGTGGGGGCAAGGAAAAAAGTTTCTTTCTTGATCTGATCTCGTGTTCTTTCTGAATTTTATCTGTCCCTGATGTGTCAGCTCTGCTCTGCCTCCTTTCAAGGCCTCCAGAGCTTCACAAACATGCAGCAGCTGAAAGAAACAAGGACAGGGCTTTTAGGGGATGCAGTATTACATTCTCTTGTAACTGTTGTTGTTAAGTTATATAGAGTCAGATGCTTTCCTTAAAGCACTTGCCAGAAAGCCAAAATTTTGGTTATGTTGATATCTGCAAACATAGTTGTGTAACATTTGATTTAGGACTCTTTACTTCATATTCGATACAAGCTTCATCTGAATGAAGAGTTATCCAAACCGTGCTTTCTGTGCACTGTGGTCTTGGAAACTGCTGTCACAGGTTTTACACTTGAATTTAATGCTCTACATTTACCTGTAATAGAAAAATTGTATGAAGACAAATCATCATAATCTGACTGGGATAAATGCAGTTGAGTCTTTTGCAGAAAACTGATTTGAAGATAAAATGTAATCAGGGCATTTGCATTTCTGTGTGTTCTTTTGAGAAGGGAGGAGGGAAGTATATATGGATTACGACTTTTCATTGGCTGTGTTGTTAGTGTGGTGCTGCTTTAAGCTTAGAAAGTTTTAATTATGTCATAGAAGTATTGGGAATGGAATTTTTGTTCCATTGTGAATATGGAAGTGGCTTTATTGTTCTTGGTAACTTTTCGTAGAAGTTCAGCCTGTGCAATCCAAGAACGAAGTAGTTGCATTAGTTGCATTAAAAAGTACTTCACCAGCTGCAAAGTGATTAGAAGCACGTTTTTGGGTTTAGTTGTTCGACTGCTAATATAGGCATTAAGTCTTTGATGCCTCCAGTTTTTCCAGCTGTGTTCTTTGGAAGTGCATGAGGACACCATCTGGCAGTAATGAGGTATAACTCTACCAGATGGACCAAACCCGCCTTGGTAGGAGAGATGATCCTTCCTCTCCCCAGGTCACCTTTTAGGGAAATATTTTCAAAACAGAGGAACCTTTTTTTCCTCCCAGTAGTGATAGCTGCTGCGGCAGTCATCCTAGCAAAATCTGGGCTTTCAGTGGATACATTTCAGAGGCCAGTTAGGGGTCAACAGAAGCACCATTTATTCTGTTGTGGAACAATGCCAGAGTGTTTTATGTGTTTTTGTGTATTTGTCTTAAGTGTCTCAGAAGAACGGAAGAGCTCAGTTTGAGAGACTACCTCAGTGGAATTCCATGGAAATACAGCAACATCCATTAAAACCAGTTCTGGCACAAGAACATACCAACTCTGTAGCTGGTTTTGCCTTCCATTGTATGCATGTTTTCTGCCTTTGAAAACTGGGTTCAGTGTGTTTAATCTGTGTTTAACAAATGAATATACATTATCTGAACATACTAAAATCTGAAGTTTTGGGGAAGAAAATGGAAACATCTGAATGTCAGTATTTCTGACCGACAGCTGCTTTGTATTAGCAGCTTCTCACCTTGTTGAAAGAGAAGTGGAAAATTTAAACAAAAGCAGGTCTGATGGCTGTAGGAAGGAATAATTAATATCTTTGAGCGAGTGCAATAAAATGTCCATGTCTCAGTGTACTGTGGAGTGACAGTACTGCTAATAAATCTCAAGTCTCAATCCTTCACAACGTTTTTGAAGTATTGTGCATTTTCTTGTGTCCAGACAGATAAGCAGCTGTTGTTCTTCTTCCATGCTGGGAAATTAAACGAGTTATCACAAAACCAGGGTTGGAATATCTCAGTGTGTTGCAGTATTTTTCTGTTTTTACAGCAGTAACATTGCTAACTGCTATGAACCGCCTGTCTGCTTTCTGAGAAGCTGAATATCATCTCTAAGGTTATATCTCAGAGATGTAGTAAGACAGTAAAATATGCAAATCATTGTCATCCAGGCTTTTACCTGACTCTTCAGCTACTGTAATATTTCACTTATTTTCAAGTAACAATCAAATGACAGTGTCTTAAATGATAGTTCATCTTAGTGGCTTGTTTTTCTAGTCTTGGTTTTTATTTCATGCTAATAGTATTTATCTTTCCCATCTCTTTGCAATAAACTGCAGAACTTATTCATAGACTTGCAAGTCAAAGAGAAGGCTCCCCCGTGTGCCTCGCTGCTGAAAAGACCTATCAGGGTTGACTGCAGGGGTGGCTGCAGTTGTTTATGGCAGAGTGAATGACAGGATATGGGATTCCAGAGGAGTATCATCAGGGAGCAATGACCTACCTACACAAACTGCCACAGGAAAATTAGGCTGATCCTACGTCAATTGTAAACTAGTGATTTTTGGGACAGTGTCTATTTTGATAATTTGAAATTAATCAATATAAGGCATAGTTAACTTTTTCCTATTCTTTATTTTATAGACATATCATTACCAGAGGCAAATGTTCTGCCTTGAGTTTTTATTGCTGACAGGGTTTGGTTATATAAAAAGGATATGTGAAGTAGACCCATTGTACTGCGTATGGCTGTGCCAGCTTGTCACATCCAGCCTGTAACATCTTTTAAGACAGTCTCTGTGTACTCCAGGGGCACGCTGGCCTCTTGATTACTAACTGTGTATTTTTTGCATCCTTTCCACCAACTGATGTAATAGCAATAAAAGCACCTGCTAACAAGCTGTAGGTACTGTGACAATAACCTAATGTCAGCAGCAGTAATAAAACCAAACCAATACATAGTCAGCAAAAACAAATTGAAGAATTCAACCAGTTGGTAAATAGGCTACAAAACTGCTCCTGTTCAGCTTAGATCTGGGAGGGAGCCTTCAACCACTACACAAATGCTGGCAATTGCAAAAGAATTAATGGCAGTGAGTGGGTGTTACTTTCAAAGAACTTTTTCAAATGTGGAATTGTAATCTTGATGTGATTTTTTTTTTTTTTTAAACTTGCATTGGTATTGAAGGGGTTGAGTGGTTGAGTAAATTGCTGCACCTAATTTGTTTCTGAATAGCAGTGATCTTCTTGGAAAGATGTGTTACTTCTGGTTCTGTTCTGAGGGTGGCCTCAATACTTGCCTGTTACTGAGCCTCTCAAGCTTCCTGTTGCTATGTAGGTACATGGATGGTGTGCACTAAATTTGTCTGCCAGGGCCCCAGGTGGCCATGCTATCCTTAATCTTTTATGAATGATTTATGTGTAAACTGTACAGGTTGCCCATGCTAGGAAAGATAAGAAAGCTCCTGAAGTTTGTTTTCTCTCTAAGGATATGTCTGGCTTTGAATGTTTGATCTGACTGATGAACTGCCAGATCAAAGTGTTTATGCTGAGTTTGCACTGAGGTTGCCACTAAAGAGTAGAACAGATCATAAGACTGTAAACAACACAAATAGTTCTTAAAAATATTCAAAACAGAGGCTACTTGAGATTAAAAAGAAGTCTACCACTTTATAAAACAAATAGTGTGCAAGTATCTGTTTGGACTGGAGACAGGGCTTTGGCTATTGGTTATCCTATTTTGCTTATGGTGAAGTTGTGGTCAGCATGGAAGAGCATCTCAGCAGGTACTTTGAATTGGTCTTCACTAATATTAGGCAGGTCGCCGGTGACCATTTATTTTGCTGCTCACTATACTGTCTTTAAAAATGTTATGTATTCTCCCTTTTAGATTTTTAAATTTCTTCTATGCCAGCATATAATGCCACCCTCCTTAGTTGCTATTTCAGTTAAAGATACCAGCAGATGTTTCTTGAGCCACAGTAGTAGTGTATGATAGCTTCAAAATGCTGATGTTTTGGGACTGAACTAGTTTTGTTACTGAACTGGAACTAATTGAGTTTTTTTTTAGATGGTGGACTAGTTGAGAAACTCTTTTTAAACAGGTTCTTCTGTATAAAGATCATTCTTTGCATTATATGAGAGTAAGATGAATGATATTCAACGTTGTGCTTTTTCTAAATATAGAGTGTTACAGACACTTGTGGTTTTAAAAAAATGTGTTTTTCTCAAAGACACGTGGATTTTTTTTGGTGGGAGTTACACTTTTGCCTTTCTTCCACATCCCATTATTTGTTCTTTCCTCTCTAGTCAAGTGTTAATGAGGAATTGGGTTAAAAAAAAAAGAAAGAAAAAAGGAAAAAGCAGTGAGGATAAACAGATTTCACTGGCTCCTCATTCAGCTCAGCAGGGCACTAGACCTTAGCTATTCTTCATTTCACAGTGTAGGTGATCAGTTCTGGGTGACCACTTTCAAAGGGCACAGAGTTTTTGAAGGTGCTCGGCAGGATGATAAATTGTCTTGTCTGTCATCCTATGTCCTGCGGAAATGCAGCAGGGGTCTCTTCTGCGGGAACTTGTAAGGGAAAAGATGGGCTGTGACACTTGGCTGGATGGATGCTGCCTGGTTATGTGGAACCTGTTGATGGGTCTGCTAAATAGTACCAAATTCACGGTTTTTTTCTAAGAATGAATGCGAATCAGTAGCAGCCTCCAAAGCATCAACCTAATGACATCCTTAACATGTCTCAATGGGCTCTCTTTTTTAAAGTTTTGCTTTGCTTTTGAATATTTCAGTTAAGCACTAAACTCATATAAATTACTGTCTGTGTATACACATATATGTGTGAAGAAGCCTGGAAAGCTCTGTAATTCTGCTTTTCTGAAATGTGTGCTGTGATTCACCTCAGTAAGTCACCAAAGCATGACTTTGGTGTATTCAGACCACTTGGAACTTTTGAAGTGCAGTTATCTTATTGGTTGAGCTCAGTGTGTTTTCATATGTCTTTTGTTTGTTGCAAAGTTTAAAGAGATCACAGTGCTTTACATATAATATATCTTACTACCTTTCTGAGTTTTCCATCAACATTTCCTTTATCAGATGCTTAAGATTACTCTGTGTGCTGGTATCTGTCTTCTCCTTTCCTGTATTTGTAATTTGTTGTCAAGGAACAACTGCTACCACTTGTTAAAGTGATGCTGTAAAGTGAGAAAAAACATCAGAGCAAATGAGAATTTAGTTTTTAAAACCCCAGGTTTTGACATTTTGACATTTATTTTGTCTGTTTGTGGTATTAAAGTCTATTTGAAAAATGGGAGTGAGGTTCTCTTCACTATTCTACCATTAGTGTTAAACACATCAAAGAAATACTTTGATCCACATTTAAGAGCCTCTTTTACACCTATATTTAGATCTTGGTAAAATAGCCTTTTAGAGATGAACATACATAGAGGTGTAAACTTTACTTAGCAATGTCTTATTTAAAACTGAGGTTGGTAACCACAGCACAAAATGATTCTCTGTTTCAAAATAGATATGAAAGGATTTTACCAAATACATTACTGTGCCGTTTTTACCGAAACATGAAATTGTTAAGGTTGTTTTGCTGGTGCAGAGCCTGCAGAGGGCGCTAACGATCTGATGGAAACAAAAGTCCTGCTTGTGGTGAGGAAATGTCAGGGATCTGTGTCTCTGTTTGTTATGGGAAAAGCCATGTCAAATCTCAGCTAAAATGAGTAAGAGGAGAGCTTCCGTGGAAGGGGGTAATATTATGGTATTTTAGGGCAGGGAATAAAGGAAACAAATAACACCAGCACCATTATATAATATCTGAACTTCTGCAAACCTTAATAGAAAGAAATAAGTTAATGACAATAGGAGAATGTCCTAATACCTGCATCAGTACTGAGGTGAGGTTTAGCTGAACCCAAATGCAGCAGATGCTACCAACCTGCAAATCATCGTTGTGTGGAGGGGACCTGTTGAAAACGCCATCACAAGGGAGCAGGCTGCAGGGAAGCAGTTCAGCCATACTGGTAGTTGGCACTCCTAGCCACCACACCATACCTACCTACAGAAAGCTCAAGGCCCCTTTCTAACTCACTTCTCTGTAGTAGTTTTTCACTTGGATCAAGGCCAGCGTGTCATTAGAGAGCAAGAGAAGCAGCAAAGTGCAACATGGGTACCCAGAAACATAGCCAGAGAAAGAGGAGTGGGGAGACCCTTCAAGCTAGAAACTGTGACTGGAGTATCTTAGGGAAGAATGCCAGAGCCAGCTTTCAAGAAAGCATCCTGTGCTTTGTGTGCTGCATCCTGTCTTCCTACCTTTGCTTTGATTGCCCTGCCTCATTACAGCCTGCTAATCCAGAAAAAAATGTTTTTGTTTTTTTTTCTCGACCTCATGATATTTAACAGATTTTTATTATAGACTAAAAACACTTTCATTATGGTGAATCATACTATTGAATCTAACTCAGTAGCTGTGAAGGTGTCATTTTGTTACAGACAGAAATGTGGTAATTGTCCTATTCCCACTAATTTCTGTTTGAGGGTATCAGAAGCAAGACCTGAGATACCAGTCTGCTGACTAGGGAGGGGGACAGATTTGGAACCAGATTTGCAGAAGAATCAAGTTATCTCACTATCTGCAGAAGTCTGAAAATCCTGGTTTTTAAACTTGAGTCTATTTATTCCTTTCTCTTGGTGCAGATCCTAGAAGAAAATATCATGTAAGGCTCCTGGCGTATAACAGTATGGAAGAAGGTTATCAGGCTGACCAAACAGTCAGCACTCCAGGATGTGTCTGTAAGTGTGGGTGCATGAAGAATTTATTAAGAGCCAAGCTGTTTCAAGATCTCAACAGCTCTGTGTTTTTAACCTATAAATAATCAATTTGGTGTAAAACAAAGAACCAGAAAGATCATATCTGTGCCAAATGCTGTCCTAGACATCTGCAGTGAGGCAGTCTGCTGTGTTCATGACCTGCAGCTGAGGAAACAAGATAGCTACTAAGCACATTTTCCTCTTGTACTGGATTGTCTGCATTATCTATCTAGTGATGTACTGCATATGTTAGGAGAGTTTTATCTCTCTTCCTCGTCTCTGCTTATAGTTTTTATTTCATTTTTGACAAGTGAAACTACAGAAATAATATGTGGCACAAATCGGATTAGGAGGGATCTTTAATAACTTGAACCAGATTCCTGGTAGTGTCAGGTAGGGGCAGATTTGGTTCTAAACCTGTGAGCTCAGACCTGTCTCTTAATCTTAGTAGCATCTGTATAGAGTCCGCTAAATAATTCACACCTCTTTGTTTTAAACAGCTGTCCGCGATCGCATGGTGCCACCGCCACCACCTCCTCACCACCTCTATGCCAAAGCTAACACTTCATCTTCTATCTACCTTCACTGGGGAAAGCCTGCCTTCACATCTGCCCAAGTTGTTAACTACACAATCCGCTGCAACCCAGTGGGGCTGCAGAATGCTTCTCTGGTTCTCTACCTTCAAACGTAAGTGCAGACCTACTAATGAGTCTTAGTTTCCTATTCCCAGTTCTATCCCACTCAGTTTTTACTCTTCCTGCCCTCTGCAAATAGCCTTTTGCTACAACTTTTATCTCCCTTAGAGGATTGTGTGATTTGCCCAGTGGCTGCTTAGTTTGTTTCTTGGGTTACTTAACAGTGTGTTCACAGAACAGCTTAATACTCTACCAGTGATCCACGTGATAGATTCCTGGATGAGCTTTTGAATTTTTAATGGCTTTTTAGCTGTCTGAGATTAATTTGATGGTAAGGTCATCTTCAACAAAGAAAAATTGAATACCTTTCTCTGGGCAAAGATGGGTCTTAGTCCCATCCCAGGTTTTAAGACTGGAAACAATTTTGAATTTTGAGGATTTTAGCATGTTGCTGTGGGAATGTCACATTGCTCAGTGTGTGGCAACCCTCTCAGGAGAAAGCTGAGTATAAACTACTACTTGCTTTCAGAGAAGAAATTCCCGGGCTACAGAAGAGCAGAAAAGGGAAGAAATTCTACCTAGGCATAGTGTTCTCTGCCCAGTTGGTATGGGAGCATAAGGCTGCTTCGTTGTGACTGCCTATGCTGCAGGCCATGCTGCTGTTCAGGGAACCCATAGATGTGTAGCTCTCTAGATACTTGAATTTACTCAAGCTTCCTAAATAAGAAATACGCTGTCTTAAAGTGTAGTTTCCATTCTAATATTGATGGTTTTCTCTTCAAAGAACACATCCCCTGCTGTATAATTTCAGACTTCATGATTAGACACAGTATAATCACCATGTAAAATTCTTAGCGTGCAATGGGGAGCATAGCAGTGAGTGCTGCTTTTTGTGATAGGATGAGAATGTTGCAAATATTGGTGACTGCTTTTGCAGTGTGGAAGATGAAAATATGAAATGAGATTTAATAAAGTGGTATCTGTGAAGTGACACCATTTTAAATTGAGATTTTTTCTTGACTTCAGTGTGATCAACTAAAATTAACTCAGGCATATATGAAAGATTTTCCCCTACCCCAAGAGTCAGAATATCTACAATTGACTTTGTGATCAAATAGTAAACTGCAATGTTATAGTTAAGATAACCAATTTTACAATTAATAAATGACAAACCAGAACTACAATGTGAGTATGGAACATTCATATTCTACAGACATCCCCTCAGCATGAGGTGGTAGAGGCCATAAGTGGAAGTTGCACACATAGCCTGTGTCTGTCCTGTGAACAGAAAGGCAGATCCAGGAGTTGCTGATGGAGCCAAATGCAGGTGCCTTCTCAGGTGTGATGGTGGTTGCTGCTTAACTTTTACTGCAATTTGAAGCATAGTGTCCAGTGGAGAAAAGTGGAAAGAGCTAAGCTGGAGATAGCTACTGGTGATATGGGTAATAATATTCTTGGTCTTGCTTGTGCATCAGATATCATAGAATCAACTAGGTTGGAAGAGACCTCCAAGATCAGACCAACCTATCACCCAGCCCTATCCAACCAGCTAGACCATGGCACTAAGTGCCTCATGCAGTCTTTTCTTCAACACCTCTAGGGACAGCAACTCTACCACCTCCCTGGGCAGCCCATTCCAGCCTATACCTCCCCTAGCACAACTTGAGACTGTGTCCTCTTGCTCTGTTGCTGGTTGCCTGGGAGAAGAGACCAGCCCCGACCCGGGTACAACCTCCTTTCAGGTAGTTGTAGACAGCAATGAGGTCACCTCTGAGCCTTCTCTTCTCCAGGCTAAACAACCCCAATTTCCTCAGTCTCTCCTTATAGGGCTATGCTCCAGGTCCATCACCAGCTTTGTTGCCCTTCTCTGGACACGTTCCAGTACCTTAACATATCCTAAGAACCTTTAAAAAACATGAGCTCAAGTCACTTGACAGCAGACATAATATCCTCCAGAGAGGTCCAGGTTTAGCACAACTGCATTTTCAGGTAGACAGCACAGATGGACCACATATTTGGACTTGAACTGAGTGGTTTGTCTTGAACATGGAGAATCTGCTCACACTGACTAAGAGATATAATTTGAGTTTGGGATCTTGCAAGTCAACTGCTGCTGTTAAATTTATGTTATTACTTTCTCTGTACAGGTCAGAGACTCATATGTTAGTTCAAGGCCTTGAGCCAAAAACCATGTATGAATTTGCAGTTCGGCTGCACGTAGACCAGCTCTCTAGTCCATGGAGTCCAGTAGTCTACCATACTACCCTTCCAGAAGGTAAGGCACTAGGAGAATACCACGTGGTCCTAGAAAGAAAGATCTGTAAACCAAAAGGCCTGAAAAATTGCTTATTTTAAGCTGTCTGTACAAGAGATACTTTCATCTGACATACAGATACTGCTTTTCTCATAGATAGACAGACAAATGCTGTCAAGAAAGTCGTTCTGGAACTGTGAAATTCTTTCTCAAAATCTACCAAAAATCAGCACCAATTTTTGTGTAAAAGATACTTCGACCATTAGCAACCACTGAATGAAAATAACTCGAATGAAAACTTAAAATATGTATTGAAGAAGCATGGCTGATTCATAGGCATTATGAAAACATACTTTAAACCCCAGAAGTTTTAGAAACTGAAAGAATATTACACATCTATTGCCTCGCTGATGGTTTGCTTTTCTGCCAGCTTGGTCAGTGAAAATCAGAAACTTCAGTTTTGTGTTATCAGCATTGCAATGTCTGGCATGTACCTGTTCTCAGAGCAATGATGTGGGGAGTTGTCAGTAACTTTTTTTTCTGTGGTGGAAGGAAATCTACAAAGTTTGGTTTTACAAAATCTAAGCTACTGACTGGATCAGGGTTAACAGGAGAGTCTCTCTTGAGGAGCACTATATGTTTGTTTACCTGTGATGTAGGAGTAGCCCTTAGGCCTGCACAAGCTTCTGAGCAACTTAATTGCATGTAAATTAGGTTATCCTAATAGCATTGTGTTACTGTTCTTGCAGCACCATCTGGCCCTCCAGTAGGAGTGAAGGTGACTTTGATAGAGGATGATACTGCATTGGTTTCCTGGAAGCCACCTGATGGTCCTGAAACAGTTGTTACACGATACACTATCCTGTATGCCTCCAGGAAGTCTTGGATTGCTGGGGAATGGCAAGTGCTGCACAGAGAAGGTAAACTGAAAATATAAACCTATGAACTGGACAATGATGCTACTTATAAGATGCTTTGTTACTTTCAGCTCCCTTGGACTACAGTAAGAGAAAGTCATATAAAGGTTCACATAAAAGTTATAATTAGTTTAGAATTATTCCATGGTTGTGATGATAATGTATTAATACTTAACTAATAGTCAGAAGTTGAGTAGAGAGGGGCTATGTTGCTTTGAAGCTCAGTGTGTGCTTGTGCAGCAAAATGTCTCATAAATCCAATTACATCCATCTTAGTTCTGTTGTAACCATGATTGTGATGGTTTCATTTCATAAATGCACTCTCTCAGATATGAAGTCTCTGAGATGCCTTGCTCTCCAGAAACAAATTTATAAATGTGATTGTTTGGGTTTATGTGCTTCTTTTGATCACTGCCAATCCAGTTAGCTTAGTTTGTTTAATGAACTTTACACTACTCCAAATAAATTGCTCTGCAAACTCAACTCTATGAATCCATTTGGCTGCTGAGCCCTAGCCAGCTAATCGAACAGTGGCTCAGGTATGGTGTTATCATCTTCAGTTGCATCTGTGATTAGTTTAGAGACAGATATAGTCTCAGTTTTTATAGGCACTTTACAGAATAATCCTGCAACAAGAACAAATTTGTGCTGTAGCTAGAAAAAAGGAAAAGGCATTCACTGTTCAGTCAGTGTTCTTAAAGAGACAGAGGCAGTTCAGAATAGATAATCTAGTAACTACTAAACCAAAGAGGGAAGCTCAGTGTTACAAAATCGTATTCTTGAGTAGCTTAAGAGGATTGTCCAAGAAGTGTTATTATTTCGTTATTCTGTATTGTTTCATGGCTGAAAGCTTAGTTGGCAGCAGAGTGAGGCTTCCAATTTTCTGTGGAGAAAATTAATAAAACTTAATGAATGAGGATGTGCTCACAGGTGACAATTAATTTTGCCATCAGAGAGAGTGAACTGTTGTATTTCAAAGATGGCAGCTGACCTTTGTGCTGCTTCTGAAGACAGGACAAAGAACTGGTAGTCTTTTTGAAAGGTAGTAGTGTTGCTTTAGCCTTGCTGGAGCTTAAATAGAATGGTCAGTTGTGAAGAGTAACACTAAAATGGCTATGATTCGTAAGCAAGATTTGTGAAAAATAACTACTCTCTGAAAAATTAGTGAGGTCTGATTATTGAGGAAGATTGAGCCCATGGTTATTGACTATAAAAATTGTTTAAAGAAACAATGATATATATTATCCCATTAAATTGTTGAAAGAAACAGAGATGTGAAGTTGCCATATTAAAGGGCCAATTGAATATTAATCTTTACTCTGTAAAAAAAACCCAGCAGATCTAAATACACAGAGACCTGGTATCTGAAGAATAAACCTTGTCATTCTGGTGATGATTACACTGTATTTGTTCTACACAGCAAAGTAGCTGAATTGCTTTCAGGGATGTACTTCAGCTCAGCCAGGCTGTGAAACTGAACAGCATCTCAAAAAGTATTTTAATTTAGATACTTTGGATGAGAGGATGATGATAGCAGTAAATTGAATACATTCAGTTGGAAGAGACCTCATCCAGTTCAACCCTTGACCAAGCACTGAAAGGTCAACACTAAACCAGGTTTCTATACTGAAAGTGCTGGAGGGAATGAGCAAGTTGAGAGCTATAAATCTCAGTCTATTATTTTGTCAATCACTGCTGGAGTCATTGATTTTGTATTTTGACAGATATGTTAGAATTTGAGGTGTGGTATGGAATGAAGACAACTTGACACGTTAGGCCAATCTGCAATGCTCTTTGTCAAAGTACAGATTAAAAAGACAATTAGTGTGTAGAGGTAAGGTTTGGTAAATACTGTGACAGTCCTTCTGGATGTAATTTGAAGTGGAAGCAGAATTTGCTCATTTGCCTTCATTCTGGTCAGCTAGCCCCATGCAATAAATAACATTGTTTTGTCTTGGCACTAAACTTGTTCTGCAGAAAATTTGTGAAATTGAAACCCCATCCTTCTTCCATACCTCCAAAGACACTCTTCCAAATAAAAAACTTGTTAGACATCCCACCAAACCAAATCAAAAAGCACATCAAGCCCTAGCACCTATAAAAGTCCTAGCATGGGCTTTAGTTTATGTATGAACATTTTTACCAAGCCACCAACTTAAAACCCTCTAATTTGACTGAGCTTGTCCGGCATGGCAGAATTAGAAACTGTAACTGCAGTTTGCAGCTGATTTGTGATGCAAGTTATCTTCCAGCTGCCTCCCTGCTTTTCTCTAATTCTCTTCAAATGGATCAGAAGTTACAGCCTTTACACACTTGGAGTGCAGTAAATTAGGGCAAAGTCCTTGCTTGCTTTAGCAGCGGAGCAGATTTGAAAGGAGCTGGTAGGAAAGAGCCTGTAATATTGAAACGTGACCTTTTGCCCTTGCTGGTGCTAAATATTCCAGCTCCTTTGGTTACAGATACCTCACATTTTACTTCAAATGCTTTCAGCTAATGGGTGCTTTTTATGGAAGAGCTGAAATAGCTTTTGAAGTAGTTTGCCTTTTGCCAAAAGTATAATCTTTTCTGTCAACAATATAACTTTGTATTTTATAAGCTCTTGTGATACTATAAATTCGGGCTTCTGAAACAAGTTTGAAAGGTTGAAATTTACAGTTAAGTCTGAGAATGTGAAAGAGAACAAGGGATAGATTTGGTCTTGTAACTGCTACTATTTAGGGAAAGAAAAAGAATGTATTTCTATGGGAGCAAGAAACACAAGCATTTTAGAAAGGAATTGCAATTTTAAGCAGCAGTCTGCAGTCTCTGTTCAGGTTCTCTCTGGCTGTGATAGGAGTTTTGCCTGTCTAAGGACAATGCAAGTGAATCCTGTTTATGTTCTTAGTCTGTTTTTCCTGCCTTCGGGGACTTAAGGAAATGAATCTTTAGGGTGTGAGAAAGACATTTTCTGTAATATTTTTAGTAGCACAGCTTAGATGTGCAGCAATCAAGGAAGCCTACACAGGTCTGCAAAGGGTTTAATTTTATTCTAAATGTGTGGTAGAATGTACTTCCAAATCTGTCCTGTTCGTTTTACCAAGTAGACCCAAAATGTGATAGACTGAAGATAGATTATTTTGTTATGACAATTTTCATTCACATTCATTGTACAGTGGATCTAGGAGAGGTCCATAGAGTAGTATATGAGAGAGATCTAGCATCCTTCTTTCTGTGCTTGAGAATCTGTCTAAGGCTTGGAGCTTTTCTTCACAAATATGATCAAAACGTAAATGACATCACACTGAAATGCAGCTAGCACTAGATTTAGGATCTGTAGATACTAGGCTCTGTATCATAGCCAATACTTTTGGTTTTGAACTATATTGACACTTCACAGTGTGCTGTGTTCAAGCAGTTTGGTGAGAAAGGGCACAAGGGACAAGCAGGCAACCACAGTGTTCATTCTGTAACCTACATGGAACATGCAAAAGTCATCAGTGGTGTTGGAAAGAAAGCATAGGTCCTAATGTTTGTTTCCACAGATTTTGTCTAACTGAACTGTCAAATCTTTTCATAGGAGCAATGACCATGGCTTTACTGGAAAACCTTGTAGCAGGAAATGTCTACTTGGTCAAAATTGCAGCTTCCAATGAAGTGGGAGAAGGACCTTTTTCAAATGCAGTAGAACTTGCTGTCTTGCCGAAGGAGACATCAGAGTCTAATCAGAGACCTAAACGCTTGGATTCGGGAGATTCCACAAGTCAGTAGCAATGTTTAGATTACTGCTGTCACAAGTACCAGGAAAAAAGTTCTCTGTCTGTTTTAGCTTGTAGCTGCTTTCTGAGTATACTATTCTGTTAGGTGAGGCAGTCCCATCAGCGTAGCCTTTTCTTACATATGAAACCATTTTGGAATTTTTATCTCATTTCAACTCTGAAGTGGTGTAATTCTTGTGCTCAGGAGTTGGAAGTCTCCCTTTGAAATAAGACTGCATAACTGGCTTGAATTTTGCATCAATATCAACTTTGCAGCCACTCTTCTAAGGCATTTCCTTTAAGTCTTTTTTTCAGCTTGAAGTATCAGTAGCACTGGGTCATTTAGAACCAGATAGCCCAGCAGAGATGGGACAGCATCTTAAATCTGTTTTGAAATCTGCTGATGCTTGGTATTCCAGCAACCCAAATGAACCTATCAGTGATATGTCAGCATGTATTTTCATCAAAGAATGTCCATCTACAGTAATTCAGGGAAACTCTGTGTTACCTTTTGGAAATTAAGGTCACGTCAGTGCTTTCTCCACGTAAGAATGGAAGAACACATTGTCTTTGACTTGTTACAGATTTTAAAGCTATCTTGGGGAGACAAGAGCCAGTAATTATTCAGGTAATCTTTCCTTGTTGCTACACGTTGAGTTGAGATTAAAACACAGGGATTTTTCTTGCTTGTGTTTTCTCCCTTTCTGGAATGAAGTTGTATTTTAGGCCTGAATAAGCACATCAAGTCATAGCCTCAGAATCAGGTTAATAGACATATTGATGTCAAAGCATAAACCTAAGTGAACTGTCTTAGGTGACAGTGACTCACTCAAGCCTTTTCCCTTTTTTGTCTAGTAGCACCCTGTAAGGAAGGGATTGGAGAAAGCTCCTTCACTCCATGTTATAGCTTACCAAAGAGGCTGTGGTGTGGGGCAGTCCCGTCTTTCTCTCCCACCTCAGGGCTGCGTGCAGTCCTTTGTTTGGCCTACCAGTATTTGCAAAAGTGTCAAAATGCATGACAGGAGTCTGGAAATCTCAGTAAAAGAAAGCATTTGTCTCTGTGGCTGTGACTCTAACCCTGTTACCTTCCTGTCAGGGAGCAGCAGGTATGTCTTTTTATTTACTGAGCCCTTCTATCTTCTTCTTTGCTATAGGTTATGCTGACTATTACCATCTGGACCAGAAATCAATGACTGGCATTGTTGTTGGGGTTTGCATAGCCTTGACTTGCATCCTTATCTGCGTCCTGATCTTAATTTATCGCAGTAAAACCAGGTATGTTTTTGTTCTCAAAGACTGAGCTTTCTGTGTATGCCCTGATTCTTGGGACATGCTGCCTTCTCCAAGAGTGCGAAGTTCTCTGAAGCACTCTATCTCTTCACCCATTCCTACCAGCAGTGGAAAAAAAGCACTTTGTTGTCTCTCCCTACTCTACCTGAGCCTCTTCTCCAACGAAAAGAAGGAAGAAGCCAGAGAGTGAGTCAGTGGTGCTTTGACAACCAAGTATGGGGCATGTTTCCAAATAAAACCCCTCTTTGTGTCAGACAAGCACGCTGCTTTACATCATCTGCTCCTCCTGCTTAACCCTCTAGCCTGCCCAGACCTGGTTTGCAAAGCCTTAACTCTCAGCAGCTTGAGAGTTACAAGAGTAACTCTGACATAAAGCAGTTCATGATACAGTGATGCAGTTTCTTTGCAGTGGTGCAAGACTCCATCTGTCCTGTTATTATCTGCTATGGGGCTAGACTGGCCCAGTGACTCTGCCTGTAACTTTCAGATCAGAATAAATGCAAGTTACTTAAAATAATAAATTAAAACCCTGAATGCATATTTTAGTAAAAAGGGCTTTTCAGAGTACATGAAGGAAAAAATATGGATTGGGAAACCAGTCTCTTTGTAGCATGGTATAAAGGGCTTAATATCATCAGCAGTTACTTCCTCTAAGTCATATTACTAATCATGACAATTCCGTCTGCACATAACCTTGTAGCCTACTGCATATGATTAACTGGAAGTCACTGTTATTTTTATCACAAGCAATAACATTTAAATTCTAGGAGAGTTAGGAGTGAGTATCATATAAGAAAATGTAAATGCCAAGAATGTATCAATATGACTTGTTTAATAATATCTTTGATGTTTATCCTGGATTTTTTATAATTTTCTTCTGTGGGTCAATTTTCTTCCTGCTTAACACTGTGTAGGAAAGCATCTGCTCCTAAACCTGTTCAGCGAAGCACTGACCAGCTGTCACGGAACAGCATCTCATTAACCAGTGCTAATGAGGCAGAGAAGAATATTGAAGGAATTGCAGAAAATGAGGAATCCTTACTGCCAATGATAGTGGGAAACAGCTTCATCGATGCTAAGGTACTGTGAGTTTTAGTCACTCCCAAACCAGAAATCTTTTTTTACAGTTCATTGCTATAACTTCAGAGTCCCTATCAATAGTAAAAGAAGTACATTATGAATTCTCAGGAGGGATTTTTCTTTTCATGAGTCAAGCACAAGTTTGGCAATCCAGGTTCAAATTTTCAAGACTTACCTTAAAGTTCAGCTAGAGATCTGATTCAATGCACTGGTCTTACACTGTGCTCTACGGATTGCAGAGTTTGGCTCTGGCACAGCATCAAAGGATGAAGATTTCCTAGACTTAAGACTGCTAAGTGGCCTCTGCTAGTCCGAGGAGATAGGTGAAAGTCATTGTCAGCACCTAGTTCTGTAAGTGCCTGTGCATGATCTAGTCAAGAATGACACTAAGCAGTTATTAAAGAAAATACTATTTTTCTGCTTACTGGTAAGACAACGTTACCTTTCATAAACTCCTGTTTGGTCAAATTATAAATGAATACAGGTGGCAAGGGGTGTCAGTGGATGTGTAGAACCTTACAGCCCAGGAGTCTAGCATGACAAAACCACACTGGCATTACTTTCACAGGCAGACATACTGATTTAAAGCTGGTTCTGTACATACTACAAACATGAATGGAGCTGCTCCCTGAGGATGTACAGTGAGAGCTGGGGGATGGAAACAGAGCCCACTACAGGCACAGGCATGGTATCTATGAATGGTCCCATTGAAAGTAGTAAAGCAAGCGCAGTGGCTGGAATATTTTCCTGTGTGTTTGCAGTTGGTTCTTGCCTGTGAGCTTGCCAGATTTAGTGGATCTGGTCTTGACTTGTCTTGAGCAGTACATAAATAACCAGACCACAAAAATGTGGCTGAGCACTACGACTTCATTTGTCTTCCTTTTCACTATAGGCCCAGTAGGTAGGAGTAGAAAAATATTTTCAAATATCTTAGAGATGTAATTTGTTAAAATAAATGTCTGTTTCTCCCTCTGTTGTAGGGAGGTTCTGATCTGATTATTAACAGCTATGGGCCTGTCACAAAAGCTAACTGCAAGAAAAGGTGGCTGTTCTTTCAAGATACTAAGAAGTTGAAGACTGAGGAGGTAATTGGAATAATGGGCAGAGAGGTGCAGTCTTTACAGTGATATGCAGTTTTCTATTAGAGGAAAAACATAATTAGTGGTCTAAGCTTTAAGTGGGTATTTTCAGTTGTGTTAAAGCTAATAGTGTTCTACCTTGTAATAAAGCCTTAATGGAAGTTTCTTTTCCTGTCCCAAGTTGTCAGACATTGCAATTCTTTACAGTTAACTGATGACCTTCTTGCTTAGGCCCTTTTATTTGTGAGCAGAAGGATTCCTATCTACTAGGTCTATGCATATCATCTGTAGTGCTACATCTGCAGAGTCTTTGTATAACTATAAATACAAACTAAATAGATATTTATAAATAAAATTGTTAAAAATATAGAGAATCCCCTTCTGCTCTGCCAGCTAAAAGTTTGTTTGCTAATGGGAAACCAAAAAAGGGAAATTAATTTACCTACAATACTGAAGAAACTGAGAATCTGAGGAGAATTGTCTGGCTTCTGAGGTTTATATTCCAAAATATTTCCAGAAGCAGCTTGCATGTTTTTGATGTCCCTAAGAAAAATATTTTCTGCCATCCAAAGAGAAATGCTTAAAAGAATATGCATGAAGGGATGGGATAGAGCTTGCTGAGTGTGTTTTTAAAATGCTATTCAGGTCTCTCCAGTGAAATCATTCTTGATTAGCCATGCCTAGCTGGAAGGGATTATTTCATCTATTGTGAAAAAGTATGAGCAAGACTTGAGATTGATTCTTTTTAACCTCCTGTAGGAAAGCTCGGATTGTTCCAAGCCAATGCTGTTAGAGTCATTCTGGCAGAATAGATGGCAAATGCAGTAAAAATTGAAATTATGGCTCAGCTTTTCTGAGGCTGAACAACCTTTTTCTCTTTGCCTTTTATGTAGCCTCAGAGAAGATTTGCCCAGGCAGTATGTCTGTATCAGCCAAGCACTACTGTACTGATCAGTGAGGACGACTCCCCTAGCTCTCTCGGCCAGCAGTCTAATTTCCAGGTGCCGTTCAGTATTGTTGCTGACACAGAGCATTCAGCCAACAGTGAAGGAAGCCACGAGACTGGGGACTCTGGAAGATTTTCTCACGAGTCTAATGATGAGATACACCTTTCCTCTGTGATAAGTGCCACCCCTCCTACAACCGGTCCTTTTGTAAGCAGTGACTTGGGTACGAACGTGATGAGCCCTGCCAGAAGTAACTGCACAGAGTCTCCTCTGCCATTTGCTACTGACCAGACTCCTACCTCACCTCTTCAGATACACTCAGCGGTGCAAAACTGACATCCCTGGGGCCACGCCTGATGTTCTTGCAGTGTATGTCTGTTCGAAGGACAATGAACAGGGAGCCAAAGTTTAGTGTGGAAAACCTGGCTAACCTAGCAGGTCATCCCATCTGTCTGTTGAATGTTTGGGGGGTTGTTTGTTTTGTTTGGTTTGTTTGTTTTTAAAAGCTCACTCATTTTGAATGTTCAGTGGTCAACAAATGTGAAAGGACAGTGAAGATTTCTGACTAAAGAGAAGTTAAAATTGTCACTGGAGCAAAGGGAAAGCTGTTGGCCCTTTTGCTGACTTATCTACCTCAGTTTGCCGAGAGGTGAACTCTGAATGACGACTGCTTTACCTCATTTGTGTTCTAGTTGGTCTCAGCTATGGAACTGAAACTTCCTAGTAGTTTTGGGCTTCTTTTTTTTTTTTAATTTTTATTTTTCCAGTTATGTGTAGAATGTGTGTATGTGTGTGTGCACATGCATGTGCTCAGTGATCAGGGAGTTGTATAGGTAGGTGAACAAGATTGTTTGACTAAAGCTCTCTCTTTAAAAAGAAAGAAACCTCAGAGTATAAAATGCAGCGATTTAATGTCATTCATGTAGTGGATGCTAAAACCTAGGAAAACTCAAGTTGATGCCTCCACTTATACAGACACATGAAATCTTTTCTACCTCTTGATTCTCATTAACCCCAGTAAGCCTAGCACAGTGCCTTTTCCCCAGAAAACTGCTGACAGGATGTCTATAGCTATCCTTAGGGCGCTGGGACATGTTGGGTTCTTCATAGTGACAAATGTTGCCCCTTTATTGACAGTCAGTGCTAAAAAGCATGGCAAAAGGAAAAAGCGTGCAACTCCTCCAGCCTGGTTCTGCCTGAGTGTCATGGAATAGGTAATAATGCTGAGTGTTCCAATATCACAGTACTTCTTAGCAATGGTGCCTTGCATTATATATTATGAAATTACTGGTTTGCCTTATGCCTTTTTGGTATTCATAAATTTGCTATGGAGTACAAAGATGCCTTAAATGCCTCTTGGATCTTTTAAGTAAACTGTATCAGGAGTTTATAGTTCTTTTTTACCCAGCTTTGAGTGCTGATAAGCACTGCTAACATCATAATATGTCTCAGAGCTGTTGTTGGGATATAACCCTTCTCCTTTCCTTTGCCTCATGTGCTGTTAGCCAGGAAGCTCAGGGAGTGACTTTACCCATATTCCAATTTAAAACTCTGATTAGGCTGCCATAAGAAATAAAAAAGCCAGAGCTTTAGTTGAAGAGTCTGTTGAAAGAGGTGAGTACTGCCTTGAACCCATGCAATTCCTGTTTTATACTACCTCCTTTAAAAGTTATTCTAGTGTTTTCAGAGCTTTGTTGTTGTTGTTTTTTCCTGTACTCAGGGAACAGTTTGTTACTTTTGAGCTGCCTCATGGAAACGTGGAGCAAACTGACAGGGTATCGTGTTTTGTTTTTTAATGGGAGAGAGGGGGGAAGAGGTTGGAATTATCTAATGTTATAGACTTGCCTGTGTCTTTATCCAGTCCTCTTCTCCACTCCTCTTTCTCTGTTTTACTTAAAAAAAAAAAAAAAGAAAAAAAAAAAGAAAGAAAAAATGGAAAAATATGTTTTTACTTTAAAAAAAAGTTTAAAACTTAATGTCATGAGAAAGCAACCACAGGAGCTCCTGGTTCTATCTCAGTCTGTCAGACTCCCATGGACTTTACTGGGGCCAAGATATCACCCTTAAGGTAGGCCAGGCTGATTTTTGTGTTGTTCCTCATGTATCAAAAGGTGGTCAGAAGTCATCAATAAGCCCTTCTGTTCTGTCTGGTTTGTGTTGATGAATTGGCCTCTAGGTGCTGTAGTTCTTGACCTTGTAACTGCTTGCTAGTTCTCAACCAGGCAGTACACGTTCACCATTTCACAATGGTGTTGATTCAAATGCTTTAAAAATAATCTTGTACCAAAGACTTTTCTGTAGAAGAATGCCACACATTGTCCAAAAATAATTGAACTAGTTAAAAGGTATAGGTTTGAAGAGCTGAATAAATTTTATGTATGAATAGTTACTAATAAAAACCAATAGGGCTTCTTGATTGTAGTAGCTGATTGCATAGATGAGTTGCATGCTTCTACAATTTTAACTACCTTATTGTTATAAGAGCCTTTAAACAAAATTATAATTATACCAGCAGATATCTCCAAAGACTTTGAAGTATGTATCTTTTTTTTCTCCAGCATGTAGCTGATCAACAGTACAGTATTAAAAATATTTTAACATTTTTTTTTATCTACTTGCTGAAGAAAAATAAAACCTTTTCACCAAAGATTTATTTTTGGTCTGTCAGGCAGAATGTTTAGTGTACAGAAGAGTACTGTTTCTAGTTAGGTAAAGTGTGAATTAATCAAACCTAGATTAAGAATGTGTAACTGTAGTGTCAAGTTTCACATTTCATCTTTCAGAGTAGCCTCTTTCGTTAGTTTCATTCAGAGAGAGCTGATATGCAGATGGTAGCCGTTCGCTTCTCCAAAGACTTTTTTGCTGTAAGTACTGATAATCAGATACCATTTTATGACCTTTGTTATAGGTAAATACATTAAATCCTAAACTTTTTCTCAAGAGACCCACTTTGTAGTTTAACTGATGGATAATGTGAGAGAAACAGACTTCACCTGTAATTTGTCATTCTAATGTAGGTGCTTTAACTTCAGTAGCCAAAGAGCTGAAAATATTCCGTCTGGAGCAGTGTATCCAGAACACTATTTATCATTCAGTTCTTTTAAAGGTACTTTTTATCAGCAAATAAAGAAAACCAAAGATATTTAAGGTTACCTCAGCATAAAGGCGAGCTTAGTTAGGCATTAATTATACTGTCCTTTTCTTTACTTTTATGTTAACCAAATCTAATATGTATCTCCAGAACCCAGGCTACATTCATACACTTCCTTTTACTTGTCACAGTCATGATTACTACTGAACAAAAAATGTGTGTTCTGTTCAGAATTCATGTCCTGTTGTCACAAGAATTTCCCAGAGAAAATCTGTCTTACAACTGAAAACTGCAACAGTGTAAGCAAAGGAATCGTCAGAAAAATTGTGTAGAAAATGATACTTTCTATATTGAACTCAACAGCAGTACCAATATTTTGTGATCTAACAGTGCAAATTTGGGCTCAAAGTTTAAATGCTTCATATGCTTGAAGCCAACACCTCTAATTATAGATAACATATTACAGTTATTAATTTCCTTTAAAGTTTATACCTGTGACTGCCTAAGGAAACCAGGTTTTCATATGTTAACATGTTTGTTCCATTTGCCTAGAAAAGGATGGCAGAACACAGCAGGCAGAATGGTTTGAGGTTTTGCAGTGGTTTTTTTTCCTTGATTATGTCTGTAGAAAGTGGGTCCTGGAGAGAAAAAAAAAACCAAACCTTTTTTAATTATAAATTTTACTAAGTATGTTCTGGAAGATGAAGATAAATGTGGAATTAGTGTTACACAATGTGAGTTGATTCTGTTTAGGTGTACTAAGGACTAGGGAGCCACGGCTGGTGCAATGAGTGTATATGCAATGCTGGTACTTAAAAAGGCAAAAATGTTACAGTGATAATCACTTGAAAAGCAGCAAAGTTTACAGAGGAAATCCATGAAGCTGGATTACCATGCCAGTTGTGTTTCCAGGTGAAGACTCCACCCTTCAGTTGCAACAGCAATGTCTGTTCTGCAGGAACTGGATCTAGAACAGAACTCTCAATTTCCCCATGGTTACGCTTGTGTGCTTTCTTCATATGTAACAAATAAGAGTTCTTATTTTTCAGGAGTTACATAGGACTATCAGGAATGTGCATGTTGTGTAGGACAGGACCTATCAGTGCGGGTTTTTTTTTGGATTTAGTTGGTTTTGGTTTTTTTTTTGTTGTTGGTTTTGTGTTTTGTTTTTTTTTTTTTTTAATAGTTCTGATTTTGTAAGAAAAACTTGAAAAATAATTCCCTATATTAGTTGAGTATTTATGCATTCATGGGCTAATTTTTTAGTTTGCATGGTCTGGACAGACAAAATCAGCTTGTCTGTTTGTTTGCTTTTTAAATCTCCACCTCATCATTGTTTTTAAAGGTCAGATTTTTCATATGGTTGAAACTCCCATTGCAAATGGAATTTTGTAAGAAAACAAGTTACCATGGAGGACCTCTCAGAGCCTCCATGCATCTAATCTGAGCCTGTAGAAAATGCTGAGAATTTCAAGTCAGTTTACCTCATTTTCATTGCAAACTAAGTCAACTTGAGTGACTTCGCATTTACCACAACTTGAGTGTACACAAGCATAGTTACCATAGTTACTCTGAGAAAACTTGCAAGCCCTAAGCCCAGGAGCTCTTGGTCATTTTATTCATTACAGAATGAAGCTCCTGCAGGGAAATACCCATCTCCTAACACAGAGAATGTTGGCAGGAATGTTTTGTACGGCACTCGATGTGTAGCCAAAAATCTCATTCACACCATCAAAAAAAAGAGAGCTGCACAGGTGTAACTGGTGGTATTTCACAGAAATTGATTTACTGAAGTTATTCTGGTAAAATTTAAAGCAGAATTACACATACTGATTGCTGAAAAGGTCATTCTTGGCCTGAACAGTTGTTACTAGTTGCTGAAACTGCAGCTCTGCTAATAGCAGGCAGTTTCTTAAATGGAGGAGTTTGAGTGTCTGCAGGAAATATTGAGCACCTTTCTCTGATAACATAAGTTTAAAATCGATTGTTTATGTAACTATCTATTTTGAAACCTACATTTCAAAAAATACTCTCTTCAATACAAGTTCAAAACTAAATGGCTTTCTTTCAACAGAGGCCAGTATGAAGACAAATTCATTTCGGCTCAGATGTGCATAAAATGATTTCTTTGGAATTACTCTAGATTTACACTGAGACTGGTCCTGAATGACTTAAAAGGGATGTGAAAACATGCTTAAGGTTTCACTGTATTGAGCCCTCTGGTTCCATTGTGAGCTGTGCTCCTGGAAGTTCTCAGGTTTTTGTGGCTGCATATACCCACATTGCATCTGCCTGGTGTGTTTTCAGTGAAGACTGACTTTATAGGGAAAACTGACTTATACAAATGTTGCTTTTTGATTGTTTGGCTTCTGTTGTTTTGGTTTTGGTTTTGTTTTTTTTTTAAGTTGTGAATAACGTGCCAGTGTAGGAGCCAGGTATGTATCTCATATTGTGGTGGTCTGGATCCTTTCACTCCGTGTGCCATTTTCTTCCAAGGGCAGCAATAGCTGACTGGCTAATGGAGGATGGAGCTGAATTGTATTAATTTTATATTTGTCTCAGGGGATCAGCTCTGTGAATTCCATTGCATGAGGGAAGCTAATGTTTGCCCTGATTTGAATGTAACTTTTTAATGTCTTTTCAAAACTATTTTGTTTAATAATGTGGATTTGTTTTTCTAGCATTCTAGTAAATGTTACCTAGTGTGTTGTTTCATTTTCCCCCTCTGGGGTTGTTTATGTACTACCCCAAGGTCATGCCAAAAAGTAATAGAAGTTTAAATGCCAAATGTTTATGAAACTGCTGTCTAAATACTGATTGATTGCACAGTTGAAATAAAAGTTTTCCTTAGTAAAAGTGCTACTCGTTAAATATTTTATTTTCAATGCCTCTGAGTGGCTCAAGATATAAATGCAGTGCCTCATTTTAGGCTGAGCAGCTAAGAAGGTACAGGCACTTAAGTCATAAAAACAGGTAGAGAGTAAACTGCATGTACATTATAATTGAAATCTGTAGAACTTCACCAAATATGTCATTTACATACCCGGAATTATTTCTCACTTAAACCCCTTGTCTGTGTCCCTCTACTGTCAAACACCCATGCACAATGTGTTTTTTCTTTTCATTGGGTGTGGAAAATGTGGTTCTCTGCACCATTGTTCTCTCAAGTCTGCCAAGCTGCTGACAAAGCTGCACTACTGAGTTTTTCCTAGCATTTTTTACACCTGCTAACTGTTGAACCTGGTATCTCTGTGTATGACAAGTCTATAAGAATGCAGCTGCTGTTGGTCAAGAGGCCAACTGCTATTTTCTACTTAAGGCGACATTCTAGACGAAAGTCAGTTAAGTTAAATTAGCAGGGAAGCGATGTTCTATATGAATTAAAAGGTTTCTATTGCAAGCAGGTTGATCACCAATTGTCACTTGAAAGTAACTGAAAAATTGGCCAGGTGGTTTAGAGAGTTAGGTACAGAGCTGGATTTAGAGTACTGATGCCCATGTAAATGTTCCACTTTGCACAGTAATTACTGCTATTATTTACAGGGTCTCTAGGGAGAATAAAAACAAAACATTGGAATCTAAACTGTTGATATACTTCAGTGGATTTGACTTTTGTTTTTCATCTATGTTGTTCCCTAAATGACTGGAATTCTTCACTAGCAATTAGTATACTTAATGGTAAAAAAAAAAAAAAAAGTTATTTTATTGCTGTTTCAGAGCTTTGACACCACAACATTAGGAATTGAACAAAAGTTCACTAACTTTTTGCTATGTCAGGGAAATGACTGCTTATGGATACATTTAATTTTACTTCTTATTTTAACCTTCTCTAAGAGTTATGTGCCCAGTCACTTACGGGCACCCCTAAAAGACAGAGCCTTTCTGCTCTGGCAGTGTCTCCCACTGCTAAGTTGGGCTGCCTGGATCCCACACTAAAACCATGATGTTTTTTTTCCTTTTGAATTTTCAGAAGACAAAAATCAAAATGCCTCATCAGGAGTCTTTTTGAATCACAGCTGTTCTTACCTGCAGTCTGGTAGTTCTGCCTAGCTGAGGTAGCTTACATGACACTTAACCCTGGGAGTATTAGAGCACCACCCGTGGTGATAAACTCTAATCCAAAATTCTTCATTCCTTATATTCAAATATAGGAACACTGAAATATTGTTATTCAAGGGTAAGTGAGAAAATTAGACCAATGCTGAAAAAATAAGGAAGTATTTTAAGATTATTTCTAGGGAGAAAAGTATCTTTAATTTGGCTTATTTATTATATTTTAAAAGATAACAAAGAATTATTGAATTAGGGAGACAGTCTTGGACTGTCCAGTGATATGAAAGTTCTACCACTGTAGCCCACCAGAGACCCTGTTTTTCCTTTGAGTGAGAATAGGAACCACCTGCAGTTCCTGATTTTATGTTGCTATTGGTTAGTACAGGTACATTTTCAAGTTCAGAATACATAACACACGACTAAGTAAAGCCCCATCTTTCAACGAGTTGTTATTGTAAAAGAAAGGTTTTAAACAGCCCTGTTTTGTGACCTGATGCTGTGCTACCTGAATGAGCTTCAAACAGGTGAGATGTGTGAGCTACCTATACTGAATGGCCACATTTAGCTGAAAGGACAGCATTGCTGTTCCTTTGTTTAGCTTTTCAGACACAAGTTTATCAATGCTTATCTGTTTATTGGATAAAAGGACCAACACTTTGTAACATGAAGAACAGTTTTCTGCCATGCTCTGCAGGTTGCTCAGCCCCCAGCAAGAAGGAAAGCTTGTAGCAAGGGAAAGGATTCTGCTTGCGGTTTTGGCAACACATGAGGATTGCAGTATGTGACATATCTCTTGTACTACTACAGGTGAGCAGTAGTTCTTTATGGGCTGATTGCTTTCCCTGTCCTCATCTTTCCACTCAGCAGGTAAAATTGGCACCTCTATTAAGAAGCAGAGTCTGTGCCTGCATTTGGCTGCTAATACTGTGCAGAGCACCACATGCTGAGGGAACTGACAGCCTCAAGGTCTAAACCAGGTATGTGTATCTCAAAAACCAGCCCAGTTTTTCACCACATCTGTAGCTCTGGTGACGACAGATTTGGAATCTCCTTCACACCTAAAGCCAGACTTTGCATTTTGTTATATATGAAAGAAAAAATCTGCTTTCCTTTCATTGATTACATATTTCACTTAATATTTACAAGTAAATCCAGTTGGGTGTTCTGTTTTGCGTAAGCATTTGTTATCAGTAGGATTAACTTATGCCATATCTTATTTCTAATTCTTGGTTTCTTGGTGGTGCTATCTCCCCTTTACACTTCATCTGCATCGCAATCTCATGATTGGTGCTGGACAGGAGCACAGCCTACAGTCACAGTCAATACCCAGGAGTCCACTTCTGCCGTTGTAAAGATTCAAAGGTTTACATGAACCTGGATTGCCAAAATTAGCTTTTGAGCACTAGTTAGAGATGGGATGAAGCACCCTGGCAGACTGTGCTGGCTTGTTATCATATCCCACCATTTAGAAGTCTCAGCGTAAGTGACAAGGTTGCCATTTGTAGCTGAGCTGACTGGAAACAGTTTTCTAATAGAAGCACTCCACAACTTGGTTTAGTGTTCAACAAGGTTTTGAGAGTTTGTGATGATGTTGTTCTGTAACTCAGCTGGGACAAAACTTAAAGCCCAGCACTGCAGTTGCAGATAATCAAATGACAGGATTCCCATAGGAACAGATGGAGAGCACCCTGAAATGCCTGTCTGTAAATGTCAGATTTTGAATCATACCCACTAGGTATAATACATGTCAAGAAATTTAATCCTGTTTGGTGTTTGGGGACAGATAGTGCATATATTTAAAATAATTAGTTCCACATTCTTTTCTTGAAATCCTGGATTTCATGTGAATTTTAGCCTGGGGATTAGAGAAGATGCTCTCAGATGTAATGGGTGAGCACAGCATCTATGTAACTAGGTCACAGTGTACTTAGAGGTATTTATCAGCTCCTATGTTCTTCCTTACTTTTGTTGCATAATAAACAAGAGGTAACTAAGTTGGATTTGTTATCTCCTTAAAGGATGGCAGAATTCAGAGATTTCATAGTGGTGCTTTTTTACTGCATTTTCTGGGTAGGCTTGTGATTTTTTGGTTGGTTGGTTGTTTTGTTTTGATGCTTTAGCTGCATTTTCCTTTCATAGTTTTCAGACACCCAAAATTAGAGACTAGTTGGTTCCCAGCAGACCTCCTGTTACTCAGATGCAGTTACTTTTTCCAAATAGAGGCTTTGTTATTGCATTCCAGTAAATATTTTCTTTAGAAATAAAGACTAAGTTATAGTTACCAAAAAAAAAACCCCAACCAACCGAAAAAAGACATAGTACACATTGTCATGTAGCTGTCCCTTGATTGTTTATTTACTACAGTTCCTTGTTCGTTGCTAACTGTGGAAATGCTTTGGTAATTACCTCCAATACATGAGGTCTTACTGTGAGGTCTGTAACATTACGGTGGGTTAATCTTGGCTGTCTGCCAGATGCCCACTAAGGTACTCTCTCATTCTCTTTCCTCAAGAGAATGAGGAGAAAATAAAATTTAAAAGCTCATGGGTCAGGATAAAGACAGGGTCATCACTTACTTATTATTATTCACAGGCTAAACAGACTTGACTTGGGAACCATTAAATTATTGTTCTGCATCTATACTCACTAAGACCACCCTTGCAGCCCCCCTGCTACCAAAGCCACACCAATATAAAAATTAATGGTATTTTTGTACTAAGCTTTTGGTCTCATTTGCTGTTTAATACAGAGCTGGATTCTGAGCATCCTGCTCTTAATTTCAAAGAAACAAAATTGTAGTTGAAAAACTCAGCTACTGATATGGATGGAGGGAAAAGGCAAGAGATGTAATTTGATTGAGGTAGCTGTAAAATTAATTGCTCATCTTGACAAATATATTCTTGCTAAAATCTATCCCCATTCTTGACTATCCCTGTCCTTCCTAGAGACATCAGAGGTACTCCCCAAGCCCAGAATACAGCGTCCTCTAAGAGAAAGGAGTACAGTAACATCATAAACAGCTGGCACTAAATCTGACCTGGAGTTTTGTAACTATGTATCAAGATTTTGTCTCCCTACTGATACACATTAGTTTCAATTTAAGACAGTGAATCACAAATTCATGGAGTAAATCTATTTGTGGGCTCTTTATCTATAGTAATAAGCTGTTATTTACCCATCTGTAACTAGGTTTAGAGCAACTGTGATGAGCCTAGAAGTTGCACCTAGAAGTGTCCCTACCCATGGCAGAGCTGGAGCTAGATAATCCTTGGTGTCCCTTCCAGCCCTGACAATACTATGACTCTGTGATTCAAGAGCAGATTCATAATCAATTGTTCCAAAGATCAGCATGGCCTTTGCAGTAAACTAAAAGGGCTTTTGAGAAAACTGAGTAAGTGCAGGAAATAAACACTTGCCTCTCTTCTCATCAAATTGTGATACACAGGAAAATGTAAAGGATTAAAGCAAATAATCCAGAAAGTGCAAGAAATTGCATTTCTAGCATTTTCCCTACTCATTCCTCAACAGGTGACACCACCACCCTTCTTTGAGTAGGTCATGGCCCATTTTGCAGAGAGCCCACAAAGGCTTCTTAAATGTGTATTAGTCCCTTAAAAATAATTATTATAGTGATGATGTTAACATGGAAAACTAAAAGTTCCCTTTTGCCTATCCTAGAGGTAAATGGGAAAGAAATCTTGCGTTTCTTGGTGACTTGGAGACCAAATGAGGGGGTTTTAATGCACANATTATTAATTCTTATATATTTGCTATAAAATTTTATAGTTTAAAACTGCTGATGAATTGTAGGTTTTACAAGTCATATGTGTTGTTGGCAGAGGTTATCTGAGTATATCCAAGGGTTGTTTTTGCAGAAATACTTGAGCATGGCTGTATTTTCACTGTAAGTTGAAAAGGTGCACTCAGAAATAAGAAATCACTTGCTAGTTTCAGCAGTGAGAACTTGCTCTGAACTTTCAAAATGCTGTTTCAGTATAGATATGATACTGTTGTGTCCTTTGGACGTATTCTTGAGACATTTTTTGATTGGTCCACCAGTAACTTGCCTTGCAGAGCTTAGAAAAATTAGTTTCATCAGACAATGATTTGCTGTGTAATTAGAGGCACGATCATTCTCAAGCTTTTTACTTGATTTCAAGTAATGCATCATATGGAGGAAAGTAAACACAATGGACTACAGAAAAATACCTTGCATTCTTTCATATACAAACTCATAAAGCAATTTGTATTAATTTCTGATTGAAGTTGAAACATGAACAGACAATTAATTAGATTTTGGTTTTTAGTCTATATTATATGGATGAATGGTGAATACAAAAGTTTAAACAGTCTTAATTTTTGTTAATTAAAAGCAGAAATGAAACAGATGTGACTTGTGAGGGCTGGTTTATATCACCATAACAGATGTATCATTCACCAGTAGGCAAGCAATTTTCACTGAAATAGCTTCAGTGATTTGTGCTAAAACTGTTTTGGTTACAGTTATGATCTCTGAGACCAGCAGAGAGATGCTCTACATCTGATAGGCCCAGAAGGAACCTGGTTAACACATTTTTCTAGATCACTACCAGCTGCATAACCAGCTAGAGTAAAAAGGCATAAAAAGCACATTTCCACATAACTTAAAAACATGCACATGCTTAGTTTTATTACCCTGAAAAAGGGGGATGTGGAGGAGATGAACAAATGAGTCTAGACTCATGCAAGAGGTGTAACTCTAGTATAACAAGAACAGATATTTAGTGCTGTCTCAGGCCTCACAGAAACTTTCTCCAGCCTTTTTTATCCCAGAAGTTGTGAAACATGTTGTTGTGGTTTGAGGGGTTCCAGGTTATCCCAAACTCCCTAAGAAAAAAATAAGCAGACCAAGATCTGTCAGGGGATGAACTGGTTTCCCCCGGATATTGTAATTATGTTATTCAATCCCATAATCCTGCAAACACTTTAAAAGTAAGCAGCAAGGTCAATTCACTCTCTTTTCTCCCTGCCTCTCCAACTCCCCAGAGGGATCTTATCTGGTAACTAGCTAACTGTGATGTAGGAGGACTCTGTGAATGTTGGCCTATTTGGGGCCTAACTGGGAGATAATGGGGGATTGGAAAAAAGGAGCACTGGAGTTTTCATGGAGTTTTTGTGGTTTGGCTGGGGGAAAGGTTTTGGGGGGGAATTCTCATGTATCCTGTATCTGTATTAGGTGTTAAGGATTCATGTATGCCTTATTTTTTCCTGCACATTTTTAAATACAACATCTCTATTTTCATCTCCAATTCAGTAAGAGTGTTATTATTTTACCACCCTTTTTCCTTAGAAAAAGAGTAAAATAAGATAATCTCAGTCTGTCACGCTCTTACACAAAAAGACTACGACACATGTACAAGTTTGTAGACCTAACACTTTAAGGGAAAGGGCCTTTTGAAAAAAGGAATTATTTATCCCAAATGTACTGATGCTGGAAGACTGTTAGGAGCCAAGGCCATCACAATCCAAATTTCCTTAAATGTGTCCCTTTTCTTCATCTCACCATTTTCTGTCCAGGTTGGAGAGAGACTGCTTGCTGCTTGGCTTCTGTGTCCACAAGCTGGAGGACCAGCACAAGTGCTGCCAAGTCTTAACCATGCATGTGCCATACCTTGACACTGCCTACAGTCTAGACATACAGCCCTTCTGCAGAAGCCTGTTGGACACCCAGGTCTATGTCCACTGTACAGGGACGTATTTCTGCCTTCCCGTGTGGGAAATCTGTGATGGGCTGATAAATCACAGTAACTTGACAGGTTAGAGCTGTATGTGTTTTATTTTAGAGCACACATGGAGTACATGAGAGGAAAACTTGTTTTCCCCTGGTACTGGAAGTGACAGTTACACAGTTCAGCCATCTTTTCAATTTTTTTCCTTGCAATGTCGTGCTAGCTGTTTTCTTGCCTAATTTTATTCCTCCAGGATGAAATCTTGGCCCCTATGAAACCAAATAGAACAAATCTTTTACCTCTTCCTTTTTGAAACTCCTTAAATGTCAGCAGATTTCTTTGGGGTGTTTTTATTTTTCCCTTTAGCACACTGGTATACATTCATATGTTGTCAAAATGGGCTTCTATGCTACTCTGCTCCCGAGATAAGCAATAGGTACACATGAAAAGATGCAGTAAAAACCATTTAAGTGTTAATGCTTTGTTGCAGATGCATATCTCATTGATATTTTTCTTGTGATAATGTAGTGCACTGTTGAATGCTCAGATGCTATGACAACAACCAGTACAAATCCCTTTACCTACTGGTACTTCTTAAAGACTCTTTTAGGAGCCTCTTTTTTAACCTGCATTCAGAAGGAAAGGCACCTAAAAGTTATGCCAGCACCATGCAGTGACTCAAAAGAGAGACTGGTGCTTTGAAAGGGAGCTATGCTGCACCCCCAGGTTCCTTTCTGCCAGCTGCTGCTACCATACTTCAAAAACTGTAAACATTTATGACTGTAGCACTTGGAGCTAGACAATTCAAAAAATGTAATCCTACCCAGCTCTTCTGTGCTAATAACATTTTTAGGTGTGATGCGCCACATATAAGTGAAGGCCACTATCAAACCAAAGCCACCCTTTTCAACAGTCGGGGTAAGTTATACAGTATTAAATGTAAACATATTTGTTCATGACTGAGTGCTCTAGTAGGGAGCAAAGGCTTTCTGTGTAGCTGGCTATGGTTAAAAGGAAGAAAAATATTTCAGCATGACAGAACCATTACATGTAGAAGGGACTTTGGGTGGTCCTGACTTTGAATCAAACCTCCTGCCCAAAGGAAGATTAATGCTGAAGCTGGGCCAGGTTATTCTCGGTTTTGCCCAGTTAGGTCTTCGAAACCTCCCAGGGTGGAGATTCTACAGTTTCTTTAGTTTCTTGTCCCAGTTCTTACTTAGCCTCAAAACAATCCTCTCCCTGTTCATATCCAGATGGAATCTCATTTCAAATTGTGACCACTGAATTCTCATTTTTCTGTTATGCACTTCAGTAGAGAGTCTGTCTCTGTCTTGATAACTTCAACTTGGTAACTTGCTACTAGATACCCCTAACCTTTCGTACTTAATGCCAAGCTTTGAGAAGAAGAAATGTTGGAGTAATTGTAAGGGCAACTCATGAGCAGCAAGGCTATCAGGTGGTGGTATATGGCATGTGATAATGAGAAACTTCATAGACTTTTTGGGGAACATTTGAGATGCTACTGTAGACACCTGAGCAGGTTAACTAATTTCTCTCAGACACTGCATGATTCTTTCCCAACATAGGTTTAAAACCGTAGTTGGTCTAATAAGATTCTCACAGGCCACTTACTGAAGACTCAAGTACAAGTTAAAGCTGAATTTGGATGAACAGCAAAATAGACATCACTTTTTTTGCAATTAGAGCACTGGGTTAAATCTGAATTCCCTGCTCACATTTGTGATGCAGACAATCTCCCCCTAGGAACCTTTATAGACTCAGTGACATCAATCTGTGCATCCATAATTACAGTCTATGTGCTATTACAAGGTGGCCCTGCATGAAAGTTCACGCAGTCCTGAGAGAATCATCCAGGTCTACAGTGAGCTCCATCAGAGAAAATGCAAATCTCTTCACAGATAAGACACATCTTCCTCCAAACAGAGACTAGCTCACATCCACCTTGCTGGTAACATAGTATGCTCCTCTTCATCAAGGTTAGACAAAATTAACCAGCAGATCCCATGAGAATATTGGCAAAATGTTGTATGTTGAGGTATATGCACTCTGGGATTGCTGCAGAGTAGGAGGCTGTAGTTAGGTAAAAAGAATGTCCAAGGAAGGACAGAAATTGACATTAAAAACTGAATTGCTTTCTCTGTTTCATGCAAAATATAAAAGCACCACTATAGTAATACTGATACCTTAACCTTTGCACAAAGTTGGTTTTTTTTTCTTTTTTAATGTTTATTTTCTCTAGAAAATGTGTTCCAAATACTGGGAAAATATCAACTATTCATCTAACAAGAAGGTATTTAAAGCACTAGCACTGCTAGGCATTGTGAAATCAGGTATGCCAGCAAAACCCATACTGTACAGGGGAGGTTCAGGCTAGGTACTAGGAAATTTTTCTTTACAGAAAGGGTTATCAAACATGGGAAAAGTCTGCCCAGAGAAGTGGAGTCACCACTCCAGAGGTATTTGAAAGACGCAGATACGGTGCTTAGGGACGTAGTTTAGTGGTAGCACCTTAACAGCAGAGGTGGGAGCGCGAGCTCTAGGCGAGCAGTTGGACTTGCATCAAACGTCTATTCCAACCTCAACAGTTCGATGGCTCTTCGGGGCGCGCACTGCCAAGGAGGGAGGGCGCGGGCCGGCCCCAGCGCCGGCTCCTGCCGCTGCCTCCCGCGCAGAGTTGCGGCGCCTCGCGCCGCGGCTTCTACCCTCACGCGCACTAACGATCCTCTCGTTCGCGCGCTGAGGGCCGGCCCCACTGTCCCTCAGCGGCCGCCCGCGACGGGACCGGCCCGGGCCCTCGCCGGGCTCTGGCTCGAGGCCAGCTCCTCGCCCGGCGCCTCACCGCGGCCCAGGGCGGTCCGCTCCAGCGCGGAGTCTTTGTTCCGAGCGGAGGCGCAGTGCCGCGGGAAAGGGGAGCGGCTGAGGGCCAGCAGCCCCCAAGGGAAGGGCCGCGCCCCGCCGCACTCATGGCGAAAGAAGGGAGAGCGCCGCGAAGCGCCCTGCCATCAGAGCTACTGCTGCCGCTGTTGCTACTGGGGACACAGGAGCCGGTTGGCATCAGCGGCCGGGGCACGGTGCGGTAAGCGGCGCTGTTGGCCGGTGGGGGCGCTGTGCGGGGCCGCGGGGCCTGGCAGCCCCGGCGGCGGGCGCCGAGCGAGGCGGGTTCCCGCCGCCCGCGGGGGCCCTGCCCGGCGAGGCTCGGCGCCCCGCAGAGCCCCGCGCAGCTCCCGGGTAGTTGGCCTCCGCTCGCCAGGGCCCGCCTCGACCGGGCTCTACTGCGGGCCGCCGGAGAGCCCACCCGTGCCCAAACTTTGCAAAGTCTGGCGGTTCTCCTTCTGGGGCGGCGGAGGCGGCGGCGTCTACGGCAGCAGCGGGAGGGAGAACCGATTCCTGCCGCCCTGGGAGCCATGCGTTGCTGTCTGTAATGTCAGCGGAACAGGAGAAGGACCCTATCGCGCTGAAGAGATCTCGAGGTACGGGGAAAGCTGGGCCGGTCTGGGGTTGGCTGCTGTCGGGGCCTAAATCCCATGAGAGCCGGCGGTGCTGCGGGAAGCGCGCAGCGCCCGGTCCCTACCGCCGGTGGCCTCCGGGCTCCGAGCCCGACTCGGGCCGCCTGCGCCTCCGCCGCGGTTCCTGCCTGCGGCTGATGGCAGCGGCGGCGGGGCCGGGCGACGCGGGAGCCGCGCTAAGTTTGCACGGTGGGGCCGGGCCGGGCCCCGCGGGCTCCCGCAGCCTCCGGGCCTTGAAATGCAAAAGTCGAAGCTCGCTCTGCGCGCGGCCGTGACTCGTGAGTGGAGGCGTGTGCGTGGTCATGTCTCTCGTGTTTTTCTCGATTCGCTGTCCATTAGTATGCAGCCTGCATCCTGCTGGTGCAAGGGAATACGGCGGCGGTGCCACATGTCCGACTTACTGTTGATGCAGAGCCCATAAATTACACTTGAGTGTTCACTTCTCTTGTGCTTGACTCTAGTTGGGTTTTTTCTTTTTCTGTTTTCGGGAAATGAACAATTTATCGAAATACTATTATAATATTATGTATGGCTCTAGAGGAGTTTGAAGTATGCTTCTTTGAAATGTGTAAAGAGAAGGGTAGAAATAGGTATATCTGCCGACTTCGGCAGTGCAACTGACTTTAATGGCAGTAGCACGCTGCCTACGTAGCGGCAGTTGTGTCCTTACAGTCCTTAAAACAAATGCATTTCTGAATGGAATAATCAAAGACTGAGTTAGGTCAAAGTCATGGAAAATTGGTAAGATCTGCAATTTATTGCTTCTCTTTTCCTTGCCTCCTGTTTTACTTCTGGATTTCTTGGTGTTTTCATCTTTTTAATGATTGGGTAAGTGAGGTAAGGTGTGGATTATTCTATGCATATTGTAAATGATGTACAATTTGCTTTTTAAAAACTGTTCCAGCAACAACTGCAGCCTTGAGAGTGAGAGAATTAAAAGAGGCAGGAGTGTTACAAAGGAGACTGGGATTTGTAGACTCCTTCACTCTCAAGACCTGATTCTGCAAATATTTAATCACATAGTTTCATGTGTCTGAGTGACTCATGTGACTCATCGAATTCCATGCGAATGCTATTTAATACCAAAACTGTTTACAGTATCAAGTTGACAGAGTATCTGGTTGAAATTAGACTTTTTTATTTTTCTGTCTGTAATGAAAGGTCTGGTTTGCTATTTGTGTTTCTTGTAAAAATGTTCTTACTCAGATAAAGCACTGTTTAAAAAGACTCTGGCATCCATCCTGTAAAAACCTAGACAGAGATTTGTCAGTGAGTATGAAAGTACTCTGTGGTATATCTTCAGTATGATAAATACGACATAAGTTACATACAAAGTCATACTATGTAAACAAAACTACCACTTGCAGTTTTCCTCACTGACACTCAGAGTGTCTATCTTGTGTACATATGAAGGTAAAAAGAATATGGAACGTATTCCTTCTCCTTTTTCCAAATCTAAGTGGCTGAGACGCCTTATTTAATAAGGGATAAAATGTAATAGTGATCAGATATGTGTTTATATCTAGATCCATAACATATACGATGTCCCAGTCAAATGAATTGCAGATTTTTAAAACTTAGTCTCAGACAATGAAATGATTTTTTTGCAGTCTTAGTGCAACATTCCAAAATGCTCAGTGCAACTTTTGATAAAAGTCTGTGTGGTAGGTACCAAAAATGACTTTCTGCAAAGTTTATGTTGGCTTCATGAAAATGACCCTTATTCACTTTTCTTTTTTTTTTTTTTTTTTAATATATGCTAGGACTAATGTTTTCTTTTCTTTCATGTATAAATTAAATCCTTATAAAATCCCCAGGGGAATATATAATGCTTTTCAGGCATAGGACTCTATTCTGCAAATGTACACATGTGAACAGCTGCACCTGTGTAAGTAATTCATGTAGAAATCAGTGGAACCTGTTACTGGAATTCTAATATTTATATGTTTATGAATTTGAAGAATGATATCCCAGAGGCGAAATTTATCTATAACTTTGTACAACATTTTGTCTTGCTACTGGAAAAAAAACACTTGATCATGTGGTCATTAGTATTCCGTTTGATCACAGATTTATTAATATCTGTGCTGCTAGTTGTTGTATCTATTAGAAGGAATCTGGACATCTGTAATATTTTGCAATTGGTGGTTAACTATGTTTATGTATTAAGAGTACAGGACCATGAACAGGGATGTGTTTTCTGCAGTTATGAGGAACGGCGCTCACAGTACAATCTTCCACTGATTTTCTAATGAATCTATAGGAGTGCTGGAGGAGAAGCTAATGGAAAGTGCAGAGACAGTTTTAAGCAAATAATAATACATAGATAAGCAGATAATACATAGATAAGCAAATAATAATACATAGATAAGCAGATAATACATAGAGTTGGAATCTACGAGAGATTTGTCATTCTTTATGTAAAACTTCACACAGCGATTATTTAGTGTCTCCAGTTAGTGCGGTGGCAGTGCTTCATAGCACACTAAATATATGTGACTACCATGACTTTGTATCCTAGCCTTTGAATTTCAGACTTAAAATTTGATAGGTGTTTATTTGGATTGTCCACATATTTTCCTTATGTAAAATGAAAACCAAAAGTCAACAGTGACAGCCCAAAGCTGTCAAAGGAATCAGAGAAAGAATTGGATTTTTACTTTAGATAGGACTTTTCTGAAACCTCAAAAAAGGAGGAGGGTAGGAATTAAGTGCTAGTAGTGAAAATTTCTACGTCCTCCTTTGATCAGGAGCATTTGAAATAACTGTTGGATATTTCAGTCTATATATAATAGTTTGCTTCTTACCGGTGAGAAGAGATTTTGTGTTACTTTACTAAATAGTCCTGAAGCTGGTTTAGCTGTCTTCTGGGAATACTTGTCTAATGCAGTGTGATGTAAGATCATACATTATGTTTTCTTGCATAATACTATTGATAATTTAGAGTTATCTTCAGATTGACTTTGGCAATAAAGACAAACTCATGTATTCAGCTGTATGCTTGCATCTTAATAAAGTTTGACTTGCATTCTGAGTATGAGTTTTAATTGGAAGTACGTTTTTGAGGTTGTATGAGGGAGCCTAACTTTCACCTCTGGATGTTTGCTTGTTACAGACTTGCAATGTAAGGAGCTAATGTTTGCAAGTTGGTATTTGTAACACAAGTATCTGTTGCTGTGATGGCAAGAAAACTTAGAATACAGACTCTAAGAAAACTAATGCAGTATTGCACTGATTGAAATTTTGTAGGTGGTGACAGTGGATTGGATGGGTTAGGAGGACCAGGAGTACAGCTTGGAAGCCCTGATAAAAAAAAGCGCAAAGGAAATACACAGGTAAATTCCCTTTGGTCTTTTTGATTTCTTAAATAGTGCATTCAGATGTTGTTTGATGCTATGTCACAAACAGCACTTAGATACAAAATATTTCAGTTTTACTGTGCAGTTGAATTCATCATAGTATTAGTTTTCTCACTGAAGTTATTTTAATCTCCATAGGTTGCCAAAGACCTATAAAGAAAGGAACACAGTGAGACTGCAACAACTTGTATTTTACCATATGGATTTGATTCTGAGACAGAGTTTCTTATAATGACTTTGTAGCCATTGGTAGAAATCTGTACAGCATGAGTAGTTGCCATGAGACTATTTTTCTGCTTGCTTTTATTCCTGTATGTTTAGGTTTGTGGTCTGATGGATCAGTACAGTTTGTTTATGCTTTGACCAAGCTCTTGGCACATTACCCAAGTGATTTTCAGGCAAAAGCTGTGAGGCAAGCTTGGCTCTTTTCCAGTGAATCTCTGCAATTTGGCATTTCTATACAATTTCTGTTTCCAGAAAAGGGAGCCTGAATACAAAACATCTAAAGCAATTAGATATCTGTAGAGCAGAATTTTCCTTTGTGTGCTCATGCAGCTTTGAGTGAGAGTATCTGTTAATATGGTACTGCCCAGTGAGAGTAATTTTATTTATGTAGGTCAAATAATCACTTTTTTGTTAAGCCTATCCAGATTCCACTGAGATGTGAGTCTGTTTTCTTAATTTTTGTTTTGTTTTGAAGTAGTCATGGTGAAACCTGCTCTGAGAAATACTGTATTGATTTAAAGGTTTCAGATCTTTGTCTTGGTGGAGCTTTCCTTTTGTTCTGGAATGGTGATAACTGCAGAGGGCATGCAGATGAGCTTCCTCTCTTTTCTTAACAGGCTCAAAATTTGCAGCTTAGCAGATTGTCTTTTTTCCTTTTGAGGGGAAAAAATGAAACCTTCAGTCTTAGTTTATTGGTATTTAGGAAGAAATGCATTCTGTGACCACAGTTAGTGTGAGGGTGAACCAGCTAATAGTTCTCCACAGGCTAGTCCAAATGAAATTCAATTGTGTAGCCACTCTGATGACATTTAGACAGCCTCTGGGCTCCATTAAACACTTGATTATGCTCTGTAACCAGAAATTCTTACATTTTATACCTACTGACCATGATTTGCAGACTGTCCACAATCACTGAATCTGGATACTCTTAAGGGACACCTCTGTTTGGTACAGAGTATTTCTGTATGAAGACTCCTATATACTTACTTCATGTTACAATAACATAGGTTTGTGTATCCTCATAGAAGTGGGTTGTCTTAAGAGATGTATATGCAGTAAGAAGGACCCAAAAGGAAACTAAGGAAATGCTTCAGATCTGCTCATTTGGAAACATTTTTGCATGTGTTTAACTGACACATGGTATTGTGTATTGTGGCTTTTCTTGTGTAAAAGGTTAAGAAATAGAAGTTGTGTATCAGATAGTATTTTCAGAAGCATTGTTGTGCAACTGTACGTTTTGTAAACCTCTGAGATTATTATAAATCACCATGTTAGCTGGAGCCCAAACTCCTCTTGTCTCTTTACTGAAGTTTCAGACAGCCTGGCAGGATAGAGTGGGTGAGTTTTACACAACAGCTGGACAGTTCCTTTATCAGTAGTGCTGCTAATCCAGGAAGAACCTTTGTGGTTGGTCTGTCTTGCAGGGAAATACTAAAACTAATTTAAATGTATTTAAAATATTTTTAGGGATCATCATTTCCTCCTCCATCTGAATATGCTCCACCGCCGAATCCAAGCTCTGACCACCTTGTAGCTGCAAATCCATTTGATGACAACTATAATACTGTGTCTTATAAACCACTTCCTACAGGAAATCCATATTTTAGTAATCCTGGTTATCCTGGCTTTGGAGGCTATAACACTTTCAGAATGCCACCTCACATGCTGCCCAGAGTGTCCTCACCATATGGTGGTTCTTACTCCCTCAGAAACCAACCACATCCCCTTCCTCAAAACCCTGTGGGTATGGGTTTTACTCGACCCCACTCTTTCAGCTTTGGTCCACATGATAACCCAGGTTTTGGGAATCAACCACCTTATAGTAGTGGTCAGATAAATCAAAATATCAGTATGCCTGGTCAGCATTTCAGACCAAATCTTGGTGAGAACTTTGCCCATTCTGGTCAGATACCTCACCCTGATGTGCCATCTAACTTTGGTCCCGGAAGCAACCCAAATTTCCCAAATTCACAGCTAGAGTCAAACCATTCTTTTATTCTTCCACCAAACACGTACAACCAGACAAAATCATCAGCACAAAAGCAAGACTTTAGTCAAGGTGCAAGCAAAGCATCCAGCCAGAACACTGCTGCTCATCAGCATCATCACAGGACAGAGGACATTGTGAGTCAAGGTAACAGTGACCTAAAAAGTGTTACTCGAAATAATGTGGTAAATCAGGATAACAGCCATTCTAATAGTGCTGATAACACTAATGCTGGCCATTCCAATGGGACTCAGAATAAGTCTCGCCAGCCTCGAGGCACTGCTGAAGGATGCAACTCTGAAAAGAGCAGCAAAGCACCTCTTCATCCCAGTCGCCATGGTCACTCGTCCTCTGAACCCATCTATCCATGTGGAATTTGTACACATGAAGTTAATGATGACCAGGATGCCATCCTGTGTGAAGCCTCTTGTCAAAAATGGTTTCATCGGATCTGTACAGGCATGACCGAGTCAGCTTATGGCCTTCTTACAGCAGAAGCATCAGCAGTATGGGGTTGTGATACTTGCATGGCTGATAAAGATGTCCAGTTAATGCGTACAAGAGAGACTGCAGGACCACCTGCTTTGAATACGGATGGCTAACAATGTGAACTGGGGGTAGTAGCTGAAATACTTGCTATGAAGATTTGGTCACAAATTGGGTACTTCTTTTTCTTCAGACAATCAGTTGTTGTCATCTGATTGCTGTCATCGAGGTTTTGGTTTTTATTACTTAATCTATTTTCATTCATAAGCTTCCATCTCGGCTTTTGTACTCTAGTTTTATGTGTGCACATGTTTTACAGGATGGGATACTTTTTGTTTCTGATAACCCTGTAAAACATAACTGATGACTGATAGGAAGCAGGATGTGTATTGACAATTTTATGGGAGGCAAAAATATGCCTGTGTGAATAGCGTCTAATTTGCTAGTGTTAATATGATAGCTAACACTAGCATTTAGTGCTTGGTTTTAATGGTACTGTATTTGCAAATACTCATCACATTTTTTTGAAGTGAATGTCCACTACTCATATTCTTGCTTATCCTTTCTTTGAATATAGAGGATATGACATGGAGGAATGTGCAGTACTAATATTTTTTAATAATAGAGTAAATAAAGATAATTTTGTACTTGTTTTTTTTTTCCTGGTTTTGAAGTAAAGCATTAACACTATTCAGAAATCAATGGTTTCATGCTTAGTAGCACAATGAAACCCACTGTTAGATATTTCATTGAAAAACAATGATCTCTTTTGACTTCTCAGCAAATACTTGCTGAAGACTCTTGCTAAGTCTTTGCAGTGTTTGGAAATAGTCACAATATTAGATTAGATGGGAAGAACAACACATCAAGTTTATGAAGTCCAGTGCTTTAAATCTAGAGAGTACCAAAACTAGGACTGTGTAGATAACCATAACTCAATTTTAAGCACATATTTGGATGCAGTTTCTCAGTGTGCCATGGTTGTGCAGTCATGCACCTCTCTCATCCCATCCCATTGATGTTTCTAGTCTCCTGCCTCAGTGCTCTGAAAACTGAACTCCTGCCCTGCTTCTAGGGCTTTCAACTAGAGCCTGCTCAATTGTTCTGAGATAGAGAGTCCACCTGTCATTGCTCAAGGCAATGGAGTGTCCTCAGCACAGCCTCTGAATTGCAAGATAATTTGGCCATCAGTGTTAAAACTGAATTCCCACCAGTGCCTCATCCAGTCTTGCACTGAAGAAGTCTAGGGTGGAGAAAAAATCAGAAATACAGCTCTCACATCAGCTGACTTTAGCTCATATGAGAAGCAAGTAATTATAGGTTTCATTTCTTTGCTAGACTTGATACCCTACTGACAAATGTCAATGGCACTAGAGCTTCATGTGTGAGGCTTTGAATTATTTTTTAATATGGGTAATTTGATCTTATTCTTGGTCTAAAAAATAACCTCCCCTTAGTTTTATTTACTGTGGGGAAACACCTAGCCTTGAAGAGTTCAGCCTTAACAGTGTGCTAAGTTGCATACGCAACTGAAACAATGTTTCTGTAGAGAGAAGTGTTGCTTTAACATCATAAAAGATGTCACTGTAGTAACAAACTCTGCTTGTAATACTTGGCACTGTGCTGGAAACTTCTGGCTTTTAAGCAATTAGCAAGTATTTCAGGAACTAGTCATGTTCCTTAAAGGGATAAATTGTTTAGGTCTGTGATGATGAGTGATGTAGGAGCCTATATAGAATACAGTCATTTATATAAAGAGATAGTTTCTGTGGTAAGCTATGCTAATGAGTGAAAAGCAAGTTCACCATTGTGTTTGACTTTAAATGGGCTTTACTGTGGCATTTTCCTGGAAGATGATGTGCAGGCCTATATAGCTGCCCTTGTATTTTAAAAGTTTTATATACTTTTATA
>WAAF01017078.1:171044-247250 GCA_013400475.1 Tricholaema leucomelas | reverse complement strand
AAAAAGGAAGTAATGTCTACAGTGTGAATGACACAATTGAAGATTTCCTGTATGGAGACATTTAAAAGAAAAAAAAAAAAAAAAAAAAAAGGCAATATCCAACCTTTTTCTGTTTTGTCACTGTTTGCTTTATTTAATATAGACACTAAACTTAATCTTGTTTCATTAACGGTGTGATATTTAAAATCATTTAGAAAAAAAAAAACAATAAGCAACAACCTCTTAGATTTATTCTTCAGGAGTTTTCCTAATGACTGAGTGACTGTTAGAATTTGCTTTTGGTATCTAATGTAGAAATTAAACCAAACCTCATTTAGATAGATTTGTTCCTCTGGGAATCATTTTAATCTTTGCAACAGTTTGCACTGTGAAGGTAGCAGAGCTGGTTCAGAACTACAGCAATGTAAATGACAGAAAAAATTCTGCTCAGTGAAAGTTGAGCAAGAGTTCCAATGATTATACTGTTGTCCAAGTGTGCTGTTCACAATACCTTTCCCACTCCTATACCTCTTGTCTGTTGTTAGAAGATGTTAGAGTCATGTGTTCTCCTAATTCCCATTATTGTTTTAACATTTTGGAGCCAACATTGTATTTAAAATAGCAATGTATTTCTTAATCTCTTCCTCAACCCTACATGAAGTTAAGCAAGTTCTATATTAATTAGCAAGACATTAGAATTTACAAACTTAAAATTCACTGTATCATTTTATAAGGCCTTAAATTGTGTATTTGTGAAATGTGTTCTAACAATTTCAGTTTTTCTGAACTGGTACTATGTTGTGTTTGTAATCCAGTAAATTTTCTGAATTTATTGAGGTACATATTGAGGGCACTGGCAAATGACAATTACATAAAATAATAATAATAAAGAAAAAACAACAAAACCAAACTTGTTATCACACTGATCTTAGAGATACGACAGATTATGTTCTCCAGAGGTCATCCAGCCAATACACTTGCCCTGCTGATATGTGCTTGGCATACCTGGACTCTTTATCTAGAGTTATACTTCGTTTTTCGCTGCATGTATTGACTAGTAGTAGTTCAAGTATGCACAGGAAAAACAACAATCATGTTTTGTTAGTAGGGTTCTAGGAAAATGTCAGCTGGTTGGAATTAGAAAAGGTGAAGGTTTTTTGTAATACTCTACATGAAACGGTATTGAACTATCATGTGCTTCTTTCATTACTTGTGATTTAGACTGTACTGGTGTTGCACACCAAAAATACTGCAAAGATATTGTAAATCTTACAAACCTTAACATTTCTGTAGGAAATGCATGTCCTTTTACCATAGCTCCTTGTCGTGATCAGAACTGCAGGCTATGTTGCTCAAAATGTACCCTTTTTCCTTTTTTTTTTCTTTCTTTCTCCGTTTTCCCCTTTATCCTCATTGTTAGAATGAAATAAATAGGTATAAACTGGATTGAACTGTCCTTAATACTTAGTGTTTTGGTTTTTTTTTTTGGTGGATTTTTTTTCTTTTTGGTTGGTTGGGGTTTTGTTGTTTGTGATTTTTGTTGTTGTTTTTCTTTCCCAGAGACTAGTTTTAAATGAGAAATAGGCAATTTGGTCTTTAAAATACTTGTTTGATCAGTGTCAGGGTCAACAACAGCACTGCATGTAGGCTGGAGGGTAAATATCAAAAATCCTGTTTCTGGCTTTTTGACTGATCCCTTCTATAACTTGAAACAAGCAGATTAACTGTTCAGGCCTCTGTCTCTTCTTTCAGAAGGTCAAGCTAACACTTCCTGAGCCTGTTTAGAGAATTATTATGTGAGATCTTCAGATAGAAGAGGTTAGAGAAAAGTAACAGAGTTTGTTCTATTTAAAACAAAAATACCATTTTAGTAGCTGCTCAAAGAATATACTCTGACCTCTCAAGTTTTTAATCTAAGAACCAGTTTTGTCATCACATTTTTTCAGGCTTAACCTCAAGTATGTGAGAATTAACAGTCAGTGGAACTGCATGCACATAGTCAATGCTTCAAAGCGTTTGCAGTTGAGAGCCTGTGATATTTGCAACTGAAATGCTTTTTATGGTTTGTGATTTTTACAAAATCAGCGGTGTTCCAATATAGCATCTTTTTAACATTTGTCTTTATTCCCACTTAATACAATAACACATTTGCTTTAAATAAGTCCCTTTAATTTGATAAGTAAACATTGCCTGGGAGTAGAAGTATTGGTGTAACATTTTTTATAAAGGAAGTAATGCTTCTTATCATGTTGTATGTGACTTAAATGACTGTTTCATATTAAAACTAATCTTTCCTTATGTACTGCTTAAATATACCTGTTTTGGGATATCAGTTCAGTACTTTTTATACAATCTTGAATGTGTTCCACATTGGTGACATGTATTTTTGCAACAACTTTTGTTTTGATTTTAAATTAGAGCATGTCTGACATAATACATGCATTAGTGCTGTGGTGTGTGGCAAAGTTAATGTATGTAATTCAAATTGGAAAAAAGTTTCCAGACTTTGTCCAACGTTAACCCTGTGGCCAGGGATTAAATTACTATGTAATACAAATTATTTCATATCACGATGTGTTTTAAGCTACTCTATGAAGTATGTGAAACATTGTTTATGGATTGGTAGCTGGCATGGTATCTTGCATAGAATGAGGTATAATAGATGGTAGTGTTTCATGGTAACTAAAACTGACTACATTTCAGAACGTGCAGCACTTAAGTGCGTTGTCATCTTTTTGCCATAACTTAATATTATCCACTGACAAATGCGTGAACATTTGGTAATAAGCTTATGGGTATGAAAATTCTATTCTAGCACTTGGTTTCTAAAACATGTGATTTTTCTAATCTATTGGATGTGATTAGGTATATTCAGGAAGATGTAGAACTGATGTATTTTAAAGCTGTTCTGCAATTGCTAAGTTTTGTCTGAAGCTTTCTATATTAGAATAGACTCTTCCTTAAAATTGGAAAATTAAGTGTACTTAGTAGAACTTTTAAGGCAATATAACTGCTACACTACATCTTGAGTTATGCACATTTGCTTCTTTGCATTGTCCTTCCCTGATTTCTTGTTAGCTTATGCTTTATATGGAAATAAAGGGTCCCTTTAGTGCCCTAGTGTTGCATGTCATCAGTTCTGAGGTAATTAATTCTGGATGGTGTTCAGTCCCCTAGAGATGCTGTCTATAGCTTAAAGTTTTCAATGGCACCCTTAATTTCCTGATTCCAAAATGGGTTATTACACTGTCACAGGGGATAGCTATTTTTGTATTATTTGCCATACCTATTTGGTTTTCCTTTTCACATTCAAACAAACTATCTCAAAATAATTTTTGATCCAACTCCACCTTTCTATGTGGAGGTTTGTGCACTGTAATTCAGGAGTTGCGGTACCAGGGACAACTAAGGACTGGAGTCATGAGAGAGGTGTCTATTCCATGTACTCGTGTTCTAAAGGAAGGTCTAAACTTGGACTTTGATATAATTTAAGAAGGACAGGCTTTTAATATGTTCCTTTTTTATTTTATTTTTTTTTTTTTACTTTCTTGATACTTCTTTTCTGAAATGTGAAATACTATGGACATATTGAGGATTTTTTTTACTTGAAAGACAGTCTGTCCTCCAAGCTTTTACACGTGGCCTTTACAGCAGACATTGTTATTTAAGGCCTTTTTCTTTTGGTCTGCATTTTTCATGCAATGTTAAAGATGAATCGAAAAAGACAAGTTACCAATCTGCTGCCATCCAAACAGTGCAAAATATAAGCTGATTACGATTGTTGACATTTATTTTTTTTTGTTAACAATTATGTGCTGTTTTACCTTTTAGAAGAACATAAATCAGAATCTGATTCAAGCATTGGAAAATGTATATGGTATATTTTGTCCAGCACTGTATGTAGCTGTTGCTTTCTGTTATCTGGTTTCAGTTTATTTTAAAATAAAGGTAACTTTTGTGGGAAAGTTGCTCGTTGATTTTATAAAGATGCCTAAATTAACTTTTTTATTGTTTTGCTTGTGATATTGCATTTTCATTAGGCATAATCATAGGAGAAGCAGCGTGAGGTTGTGTTGATCAGAAAAAGTACCTTGTGGCTCTTGAAGAGGTCCACTGTTCTGTAAGGGCAGTAAGCTCAAGTAACTTGAAGGAAGATGAGAAGAGGTCTTTCACCGTAAGACCTATTTCTTTCTTAAAAGGATAGGAGGAAAGGCTCAGGCATCATTTGGCTGAAGAGCTTTTTGTACTTGGGAAAAGATTATGCAAAGATTGATTTTTATTTTTTTCCCCTAATTTATAAAATTATTACTAATCTATTTGTGTTTGTTGAAATGCCAAAAGTAACACATAGCAACTCAGTGCCTTAACAGTAAGCTTCAAAAGCAACTGATATGAATGCTCTTAAGCTGCATGCGTAAAACAGTTTGTTGGAATAAAGACCATTTCATACAGTATTCCTACTCTTGAAAATTATAGAGGCATGAGAGAGAATTTAGGAAGGATAGAAGGAAAAAAAGGTATTTATTAAATTAAAGATAAGGACATGTGTACCATATAAAGAATTTATTTTTGTTTTCCCCATACAGTAAAGTTTCTGAAGCCATAACATGTGAAATGACCCCTGGAAGAGATGTATGTATTGGCAGCTGAATGGTCCAGAGTATATTATTAAGACCTGACTGGAATATAACTCTCCATCTTTCATAGCACAGGAGATAAGAATTTAAGAGTAGTTTTCCAGGATTTTTTTTTCTTTTAATCTCTTTTCACTACAAAGTTTCTGGCACTTTTGATTGGCAAAATCCTGAATAGACCTGTTTTACTTTTCCAAAGGGTCCTAGGAAGAGCTCAGAAATTTGTCCAAGAGAACTGGCAGTGAGGGATGTATGTGACAATAGGTGGTGTTTCTGCAGACATCAATACAAGACTTTTAAGTACTTGCTCGGTCCCTTTTGTATCCTTTAGCAGCTAAATCTGCCACTTTGACATAGAAGTGTGTTACTGACCTTTGCTGTGTCTTCTCCAAGTGAAATAGAAAGCTCTACAACGGAGATCAAGCTTTTAAATAAGTAAGCTTTTTTGTTAATGTATTGGAGCTGTTTTGTGTAACTTGACAACACCAAACACAGGTAACATAACTATATCCTGTATTGTAAAGTGTGCATATGTAATGTGTTCTTTCTGGCAGGAATAAATAATAAGCTGCTTCATTTCAGTATATTCTCTGTGGTTAAACTAAAAATCACACCTGGATGACCAATACAGAAGACCAGTATTCAACAGATCTAAGACTTCTATTATCTGTGAATGAACCCTCCAAAATTGAAGGATGCGTTCTGGATGACTACAGCTGCATTCTGGAGTGGTAGGGGATTTTGACTTACTATTGCAATATAATCATTCCAGTCAATGCTGCTGCTGGAACCCCCTGCTTTAAACCATAATGCTATCCTTTCCAATCCCCAACCCTTCTATAACTTAGGAAGCAGCCGAGTAGGTTTTTGACTCTTGTGTGCTGCTCTGGCCTCTCAGTTTTTAATGTAATAGAACTGTGAAAGGTTTGGAAGTCAGCAAGGAAGATAAAACTATGTAAAAGAAATGTAAGCAAGCTAAGAGTATTTCTAGGAAAAAAAGTAACATCTCTTAGAGTGGAGAAACATCTATAAAAAAAACCTCAACAGCACAGAAGGGATGTTTAGAACTTTTTTTCTTCTTTGCACTTGCCTGAAGTTTGTCTTACAATACAGACAACTAAGACACTAAAAGGTAACATGAAGCAGACTTAAAAGAAATGGGAAATCTTTTGTTCTCACAGGAAGAATCTTTCCTCAGCTTTTATTACTTATTTTCTCTTACAGTTTCCTAGACTGTTAGCAGGCTGTTTATGAAGACATCATGGTTTAAGTCTAGGTTCAGAACTATAACCCACAGAGATCTCATCTTCTGCTGCTGCAGCTGACAACGCTCCTGTGCCATGGTGCAGATCCTACCGTAAGTCTGAAAACATCTATCATGATGTTTTAAAGGGTTTTTTTTAAGAAAAGGTTTAAAAAAAAAAGGTCACATGCCCAAAATACCTAAAGCATTTCTCTTATACTTTTGAATGCTCTTGGAATGAGGCATTTAATTGAATTGTCCAGATTCCAGTCTTTGCAAGCATTCATTCAAATGATATTAATGTTGGTGAGGATGGAAAATAAGCCAGAAATCATACCAGTTGCAATGGATTTCCTGCTCTAAAAAAGTTTTAACCCTCTGTGGTACCGTATTTTACATATATATATGCATTACTTTGAAGGCACTGTTACCATTTGAATGTTGCTCTGGAGCATAGAGAGTAAAAGTAATTAAATCTTTAGTGACACGTAGCAGAAATCAGCTAATGCGTATAATGCTAAACTCAGATTGTAAATAAAAAGGGGAAAACTACACTTATTTGTTCTGGTTTGGTTTGTTGTTTTGTTGGGTTTTTTTGTTTGTTTTTTTTTTTTCCTGAATAGTCCGAAGTAATTGTATATTTTTGAGTAACTTGCACATACCTGAACGTTTACAAAAATATGCTGGGCTTGCCTTTCAACCCATAATCCCCAGAAGCAGTTGCTTTCTATACACTAGACTTTATTTTGGCAGTTAGTATTTGTTTGAGGAAGGTTGAATAACAATCTGCAAATCTCTTGATTTTTTTACTAAATCCACAAAATAAGACATGAGGAAATATTATGGGGCTGCTTAGTATGACCTGATTATTTTCAGAGAACATCTGGAAGTTTCACTCATCAGCTTTTAATAATTTAAACCAGAAATTCTCAGAATAATAGTGGTTTCTTTACGGAAATATGTAAGAGCTGCATTGCCTCCCATTCTCCTTACGTATCAGTGATGAAAACCAGTGTTCACTTAGGTTGACTGTATCTTAGGTAGTCAGTGGGACAGCATCTGTCAACTAACCTCCTGAAGTTTTTACGATGTCAAAAGGTACAATGTTTGCTCTCTACAGCTACCTGAAAAGATACTGTACTTAGGTGTTCTCCAAAGCAACAAACTAACTGGACAAAAGGAGATGGCTTCAAGTTATGCTCAGGTAGGATTAAGTTGGGTATTATGAACATTTTCTCCACTAAAAGGCCTGTCAAGCCCTGAAACAGGCTGCCCAGGGAATTGGTGGGGGTCTCTATCCCTGGAGGTATTGAAGAGCTGTGTAGATACGGTTCTGAGGGCATGGTGACCTGGCAGTGCTGCGTTAACGGTTGTTTGGATGATCATACAGGTCTCTTCCAACCAAAACAATTCTGTAATTCTGTGCTTAACTTCCTGCGCTGTTAACTGTGAGCCCCAGGAACAGCTGTTTTACCCTCACTGGCTCCTGCAGCGCTCCGCCGTCCGCTGGGGTTCCGCACTCTACCTTTCTTGCCCGCCACGGGTGCACGTTCGGTTCCGCAGCGGAGAAGGTTGGCGGCAGGCTCGTTAGGACTGCGGCTGCCCGTTGTCAGAAGATGGGCCGGATGCGGTACGCCGCTCCCGGCAGGGCCGGCTCCTGTTCCTGGGGCGCCCGAGGCACTGCCACACCGTCGCTCTTCCGCCTCCGCTGACACGTTGCGGATCGGCAGGGACGGAGAACCGAGGGGTCCCGGGAACCCTGCTCCAGCAGCGCGGTATGGGGCATCGGACTAGCTTCCGCCTCCTGCCGCGCTCCTCGGGGTCGGCCCCGCCCTGTACAGACGCCATTGGCCAAGGCGGAGGCGGGACTAGCAGAGCTTCCGGGGCAGGAGGGAGGGGCCGGAAGTGGTGTACTGGAAACTGCTTCCCCTAGCAACGGCGGTGGAGCGCCCCCAGCAACAAGTGCAGCTATGCCGGTGTGGTTACGGGAGTATAGCTGGCGGCAAACTGCCTCCGCCGTCTACCTCTCGCTGCCGTTGCGCGGCCTTCGGGTCAGCCCCGCCAACATCTTCTGCACTGACCAGTACCTGAAGGTGGGGCGACACAAGCTTTGTGTGGTGCGGTGGCAGCGCCGCCTTGAGCTGCGTTGTGCCCACGGACCTGTACCTGTACCGTCACTGTATAACTCTGTGAAAAAGCACATGTTTGATGCACCATAGCAGAGCTGTCGAGCTTATAATCTGTTCTAATACTTAATCTATACTCTTCCTCTGTATGCTCCAGGCTGTTAAATACCTATAACACTAGTGATCATGGCTTTACTGCTGTTCTCCGTACTAATGCTCTTGCTACTCAACAGGTGCCGGATGCTTCTTTCTTTCATAAGTGGCTTGAATTATACACATTTGCTTATACTATGAATAACAATTCTAAATGTGTTGTCTGTGGCTGCTTTTGCATGCTGAAGAACCAACTTCTTTTCAATCTCATTTAGTCTAATAAAATACATAACATCTATACTGCATAATCTGTAAATTTGCTTTGTCAATAGCATATGTTGTACTGTATGCACATAGTGAGTATTTTGAATAGGTGAGATGTCAGTAAAAATTGTAAAATGAGAAATTATATTTTTATAGGTAAGCATCCCTCCTTTTTTATTTGAAGCTTTTTTGTATGCTCCTATTGATGACACAAGTAGCACCGCAAAGATCGGAAATGGAATAATTTTCTTCACTCTGTATAAAAAAGAAGTGGCCATATGGGATTCCCTAACTCTAGCAAATGGTAAGTTCTTTGCTGAGAAAGTAGATTGCAAGGAAGAAGCCCAAACTGTTCCGGAGCTTTAAAAAGAATTAAAAGCAATGTGAAACATCTGCTGCTAGATACCTGCTAAGCTGAACTTTGTTGGTCATTGTTAAAAATAGAAAGTGCATGAAAATAGACAAAATCTGCTGGCTTCAGTGTGCAAAAAACACATTTCCTGTAAAACTTGCATTTCTTTTGTGTAACCAACTCCTAAAGAATCCTGTCTTATGAATATGATACTTATAACAGTAGATCTTCAAGTATAAATTGCTTTTTCTTTTTTAAGCTAGCAAGGAGAAACTGCAATATCTAAGACAGGATGCTGTTCTAAAAGCTCACAAAAAGGCAAAAGAAGAGACAGAAGCAAAAAAAGTTAAAGAACAGGAACATAAGAAATATGCTTTGGAGGCCACAATGAAGGTAAGGTTAGAAGGAGCTCTGCAATATGTATACATGTAAGCAATTACAGTTGCTTGGTTAAAGGTAACTTTAAAAGTATAAAAAGTACTTTTTTTTATTATAGTGGTGGAAAACTTTGGTGTGTCTTTGTACTGAAAGCATACCTATTCCCAAATATGAAGAAGATACAGAAAGAATACTTACAAGTTGCCATTTTTCATTAGTAATACTGATGAAAATGTTTGGTGAGAAGATCAGAGTTTTGTCATATGGAAGGAGATTGCATTAATGTGGCAAAACTAATCTTTTGTGGCCTTTGTGTTGGAACAAGTGTTTAGTCTTTTAGCACTGTCAAGAATGCTGATCTAAGAAAACCCCAAACTTACTCATTGTTTTGTTTTACATCACACCTGCTGTTCATTGCCTCTGTATGTGTGTGTGTCTTTGTCCTTCTGTGGGTTTTGTGTACTTTCAGAAATGTTCTTCAGAATTTTTGTGCTAATAAGGGATTTTTTAAAAGTCTACAATAAAATGTTAAGATTGCATATGCAATTTGGACCAAACCAACTTTTTTCTTAGTAGTAATGTTGTACCTGTTCTGCCTATGTAACAGTCTCAAAGAGACACTATGCTTGGGATATGAAACTGTGAAAATCAGGGTAACTTTCACTATTTTCAGATATACATAATCATAGATTTATTATTTAAACAGCTAGAAGAAGCAGAAAGAATAAGAATTGAAGACCTGAAAGAAAAGGAACGGCAGAAGGTCACTAAGGAGTTGGAGTTGTGGAAAAAAGAGCAAAAAGAAGCTGAGAAGCAGAACAGAGTCCAAAAAGAAGGGGAATTACATCAAGAAGTACAACAATTTAATGAGAAGAAAAAGGAAAAAAATAACAAACCGAGGATTCCTAATGAGGGGACTTCTAAGACCAGACTCAAACCTACTAAAGGTTGTATTATTGAAGTGTATGATCTATTTCTTTAAAGCGTGGCTTAAACTTAATTTCTAGATATTTCTGATTCTCCATTTACATGTCTTTACCATACTGAGCTAATTCTTTTAGTTCACAGTTGTTTTATTGTCTTTATTTTCAGACAGTTTATTGAGCATGTGAATTCTCAACTCTTTAAGTTTGAAAATAAGAAGGCTGGTTTTGGTCTAAACTTTACAAAACTAAAGCAGAAAGCCTTTCTGCCAGTGTTATGCAGAATTTAAGAGGGTGAAGTTCACGTTACTATGTTACCTAACTGTTGGTTTTGATAGAAAGATGCCGTCTCTGACTTTCACTGTCTCTGTTCTATGTCTTGGCTCCACAGAATGCCAATTCAGGGAGCTAAACCAATAGAAAATACTTATTTTATTATTGTTGTGTGGGATTTTCTGGTTGGTTTGTTTGTTTCAGTAAGGTTAGTTTAGTGCTTTGCAGTTGCTCCATCAGAGAATGATATGTTAACAGAGATAGCTAGCTAAGCAAAGTTGTTCATTTGTAACAGATAAAGTAGCCAGTAACTAGATGGCATGATATAGCAAGAACAAACAGTTTTTTGGAACACTCCCATTAAAAGAACAAGTCTAATCCTTTCTCAGCAGGTCAGATGTTTAGTTCTAAGGTGTACTATTTCTTAATTAGTTGTACTTTGGACTTCAGTAGAAAAATAGGAAGATCGCTTTTGTTTAATTTTCATTTCCAGTACTACCAATTTTTTTCACAGGTCATGGTTCCTATAGTATGTTTTCAGAAAATTTAAGTGAGGAACAGTTACCAGCTCCTCGATCTGCTGCCACAATTAAAATCAACTTTACATCAAGGGTTTTTCCTACACCTCTGCGAGAATCTCGCATTGCAGAAGAGGAGGAGGTAAGGATTGCTTTCTGGTTTAGTATAATGTTTCTGCTGCCTTCCAAGGTGGTGAACTATTTACTGTGTATTGAGTAAGTTGACAGTAATGTTACTTGTGGAATATTCTTATCTTTCAAAGAAGACAGTCTGATTTAAATCAAGATTAAAAATAAACACTTTTATATAAAGAATATTTTCACCGGACATTGGATTGTGGAAAAGAATAAACAGCATGTTCCTTTTATTTTGGGAAGGGTGGGGAAAAAAGGCAGCAATAATAACTTGACAAAATTTGAAATGTCTTTTCTGTTATATTTAAGATTCCTTAAGTTCTGTCTTCTTAGGAGGAAGCTCACAGTTAACTCTTTGGAGCCCTATTGAAAGAAAACAGAGTCATTTAGAAGGTTCCAAAACAAACAACCAAAAAAAAAAGTGTTACTGATGCAGCAACCTTAGTTCTCATATATTAATAAAATATCTGGGGAAACATACCTGATCTTTCTCTCTGTTCAACGTATGTGGCAAACAATTCTTTTGATGGGAGTGAGTGAAGAGAAGAAAGCAAAGTCCTTTTTTGGACTCATTTTCCTTCAGAAATGATACTTGCATGTGTATATTTACAGTGGCTACATAAACAAGCGGAAGCTCGAAGAACAGTAAGTGCTGATTTGTCTGAGCTGAAAGACTTAAAAGAAGAGGAGAAGAATCCAGACTGGTTAAAAGACAAAGGAAAGTAAGTTAGATTCCATTTGAAGATGTATTTAAAATTAAGTATTAGCCATACAGTGTGTGTCTCCTTTGCTTAGTATTGATATTTTTTGTTCTGGTTTGGTTTGTTGTTTGAGAATTCTATCCTAGAATGTCTAGTAGAGAATTTATTGACAGCTTATGGGGTTTGAATCTGATAACGCCTTGAGATGCCATTGTTGAAACTCATGATGGACAAAATCGTTGTGAACACATAATAATTCCTATTCTGTGGGGACAATTAAGTCAGTGCTATATTATACCTAGTTGGATTTCCTTTATTTTGTATTTCTTATTGAGAGGTGCAACATCAGTCTAAAACAAACTCTAGGAATTTTATAAAAATATTAGTCTGCTTATATAGCTGTGTTAGAAAGCTTTAAGTGATCATAATCAGATACATAGCTTTCAAAATTAGTCCTGTGTATACATAGATGTGTCCACCTCTTGCTGCTCTTCATTGCTTTTAAGCAGTGACTACTTTTGTTGCATCTTGTGCTTGAAGTTTATCTGTGTTCTCAGAAAAGGCTATAAATGGCCATTTTCAAGGAAAGGCTGCTAAAACTTTAATTTTTGAAAAAGGAATTGTTAACAACATGTAGCTGTTTATTTTGTGATTTATCATCTTGTATAAAGAACATATTTCACTTTTTCTTTTGTACTTAGCAAAATGTTTGCAACAGGAAACTACCTTGCAGCTGTAAATGCATATAACCTCGCAATAAGGCTGAACAATAAGCTTCCCCTATTGTATCTGAATCGTGCTGCTTGCCACCTTAAACTGAGAAATTTGCATAAGGCTATTGAAGATTCCTCTAAGGTATAAGTATGAAAGTTCTCAGATTGTCACTTTATACATGGCTCTGGTTTATTACTGGACGCTTCTGTCAAGCAGATCTGTAAAATATTTAATAGTGCAATGCAAAAATTTAAAATTAGAAATTGATTTATTGAAGCCACGGTGAAATATTAAAATTAGATAGTGATTGATTAATGAACTTCAGTTTTATTCAAAGTAACAACAAAATAAACCCTGAACAATTCTTCCACGCATTTCAGATGAATGGTCATATGTTGACTGAGTACCTGTTTCCTTATAGATAAAATATTGTAGCAATATGTACACTTTAAAAACCCCAAAAAGACAACTGAGAAAAAAAGGAAATACAGGTACCTTTTGCATTAATTTGTGGTGTTTTCATTTGGTGAGAAATAAAAAAGAGATGTGCTGGTGATGAGAATGATACATTACATATGCCCCAACAAACTATTGTTTTTAAAGGAGGGCAGTATCGTCTTGATGCTTTAGCTTCCATTATTTCTGCAATGAGAGAGGAGTGGTCTCAAATGGAACTTGAATAATTTGGAGAATGTTTTCCCAGAATTACTCTTTTTTGAACTAATAAGTACTTGAGGCTTGAAGCTTTCTTTTTTTCCTCCAGCAGCTACTACTACAACATGCACTTTTTTAGGGCTGCCTTTTTGTTTTTTTTTTCTGTAACATGAGATGTAATATCATACATGAAAATAGGATATGTCATTTGACTATAATAAACACTTGTATTTGTCAGTTTTTAGCTCTGGCAATGGAACTATATTTAGTGAACAATGGGGTAGCAGATAAAAATCTTAATGACCAGATTTGCTGGCTGTAGAGCTAAATTTGAATAGCTATTCTCTACTTTTATTGGAGTAGTTATTATGTTACTGTATAATAATAGTAATTAGGTGAGAGAAGTGTGTAGCTGTGGAAAAAAAACCCAGTTATGGAAAATCTACCTCTAAATATTTTGGGTATTTTCACTTGTGAAGGCACTAGAACTGCTGATGCCACCTGTTCCTGATAACAGCAGTGCTCGAGTAAAAGCGTATGTGAGACGCGGAACAGCATTTTGTCAGCTGGAATTATATACTGAAGGTGAGACCTTGATTTGTGAAAATATGCATGTGGATTTATGGTGACATGCAAGTAGCTTTCTTTAGCAAAATGAGAATGCTTACTCCTTTATTTTTAAAGGAGGCTTATACAATCTGTCTCTTTTATTATGAGCTTTTATTTAAATGTTGTTTATTTATTTAATGACTAACTGCAATTACACTTTGTGGTAGTTTGAGGGGTCCCAGGTTCCCTTAAGAAGACCAGAGAGACAAAGTCCCATCCCAGGGGATGGACCAGGTCATCCCTGGAAATCATTCTTTTGTTATTGAATTCCATAATCCTGCTATCACTTTATAAGTGGGCAGCAAAGTCAAATACTTCTCTCATTAGGCCAAAGCAGGCTGTGATTGCGCAGTGGAAATTCACTGCAGCTGTGGCTGTGGCCTTGGAGGCTGCAGACACGTTTACTTCCACATAGTTACCACAGATAAGGCTCCCTCCAGAGATCCAAAACTTTTAAGAGAACTGATTTAAGGACTACAAATTAGTTTTTCCATTGAGGAAAAGGCTTTATGAGTTTTGTGTTTCCTGTTTCGTCTCCTGGGTCAGTCTTTCTGTGCCTAACAGCCATAGCTTGGTGGCCGTGGATAGTATTAGTGAGGAACAAATGAGAGGTCAGAGATGAGGTATCTGCATGGGGAAGCACTCAAACGTAGGGTACAAACTGATGTGAAACTAGATTGCATACTGGTTTTGTTGTTCATGATGCAGTGTTTTATTTTGGGATTATTTTTAGGCTATTTCCAAATTAACTTAAAATAACCTGGAAATTTTGTAAAATATTTGCTTGTGAAGTGCCTAGTAGCTTATCTTTGTCAACTGATGTATGGAACTCATATTGATGAGCAAAGTGTTTTATCAAGTATGTGTGATTTTGTGTGAAAATACTTGAATTAGCAGTGCAGCTACTGAGTTCTTTAAGAACCAGTTTGGTTTTGTAAGGCAAATGTACAAGTGCATAATAGAAAGTAAAGAATATTCTAAAGGTTGATGTTAAAATACTAAGCTTTTCACATTGGTTACATTTTTCTGCCTATGAATCCCTTTATCATTTCCTTTCAGCATCATTTGCACTTGGAAACCTTATTTAAAAAAGACAATTAGGCAGGATTTTTTTTTTTTACTTCCTGTACTTGTGGTTTTCTTTCTTTCTCCTCAAGCTCTAGTATTCATGGGGCTTTGGTTTTTCTTATTTTCATGCAGTTCCATCCTGTCACTCCATTTTTTTCTCTCTTCTGTGGAACACTTTCGAATGCTTTTCTTGGGGAGACAGAAGCATGTGTGTGTATATATATTTGTGCATGTGTTTGTATTCAGAGGCTTCATTTTCATGTTTCAGTAAATGAAAATGTTTATGTGGCAAAGTATTTCCACTAATGTTTTCTAAAATAGTAGAAACAAAATATAAATATGTTTACTGACAAAAGTTATACCTAATGTCATTTTGTTTCTATCTTGCTCAACAGCAAGACTCAAGATCGTTATGTTATGCATATGACTACGGAGCAGTTATTTCCAGTTAGTTGCCTGACATTCTTATTAATATATCTGTATTAGGTCTCCAAGATTATGAAGCAGCTCTCAAGATTGATCCTAAAAATGAAGCAATAGAAAAAGATGCTGAGAAGATTCGACACCTAATTCAAGGAACAACACAAGATTCTTAAAAGAAAAAGTAAAGAGAAACTTTCTGAGAAGGATTCCTCTCAAGGGCATCAGGAGTTTTAGTTCTCTTCAATATATTGTAAACTATACACTCACAACTCACACTCACTCACAACACCTCTAGAATTGGTAAAAGATTGCATATGTGATATTATATACATATAGTTTTGATACAAAGTTTTAATATTTTTGCTTTCTATGAAATATTGGTGGGTTGAATATTAAAATATGCTTTTGATACTTGAATTCAAGTTACTAAATGAAAACAATATTTGTCTGGAAATACACACTAAGTCTAAACAATGGGTGTTCAAACAGCTTCAGTTAACTCCATGTAGTCAACTTGTTAACTTCCTATGTTTCTGTTCTCCCAAAACTGAAAGTCATGTTATATAGGTTAGATATTTTTCTCTGTTTTTATTGTTCATAGTGTTTGGCACATCTGAAACTGAAACAGTCAATTTAGATACTCTAATTCAAGCATCCAGTCTGGAAAACCTCCAATTGGAAGCCCAGATGTAGATTTTACATTGTGCAGAACATTCTTTTTGATATTAAGGTATGTTGAATGTTTTCATACTCTTTTGAAATATTTGTTTGGAACAAGGTAATTGGAAGAATTATAAACCTGTAATGTGGTATTGTAGCATAGTGGTCAGTTAATCCTGTGATAAGTTGTCTTGTTAGTGAATATGACTGACTTCTTCCATCCTGCTACAATTAGTTATCTTGCAGTGTGGCTGTAAAACATATTCTAAATTCAAAACATTATCATTTATAGGAGAAGATGTATTTTTATTGAGCTGGTATTTTCGTTTGTAGTCTGTTGACATGAACCAGTATCTCAGGAATACTTGTGTGATTAAAGCTTCTCAAAAAAGAGACCATCTTGGTGAGGCTCTAAGTGTTGTAAAATGTTTTGAAGCATAACATTATGCTTTGAAGTCCTGCACCTGTGGTTTGGATTGTGAAATAATGTACAGAATTGCATTGTTTGTATATATATATATATGTGTTAGCATTTGTATTGCCATGTGTCCTGGTTTAACACCAACAAAACTGAGGAGATAAAAGTGAGGAAAAGGAAACTTTGAGGTTGAGGTAATGACACTGTAATTAGGAAAGCAAAAGAAGGAATTCATTAATCACTTCCCATCAGCAGGCAGGTGTTCAGCCTAAGGAAGCAGGGCTTCATCATGTGTAATGGTTACTCGGGAAGACAAATGTCATCACTCTGAATCTTCCCCTTTTCATCCTTCTCCTTGCCAGCTTTATATGCTGATCATGATTTCACATGGTATAGAACATCTCTGGTCAGTTGGGGTCAGCTGCCCAAGCTGTGTCCCTTCCCAGCTTCTTGTGCATCCCCAGCCTGTTTGCTGTTGAGGTGGTATGAGGATCAGAAAGGACTTTGGCTTTGTGTAAAAACTACTCAGCAGTGACTAAAACATCCCTGTGCTGTCAACACTGTTTCCAGCACAAATCCAAACCACAGCTCCATAAGAGCTACTATGACGAAAATTGACTGTCCCAGCCAAAACCAGTACATGGTGACAACCTGAAACACTGGACTTGAAGTGTTTCTGTTGTGTGAGGCATTCTATCCACACTGTGACCCTTGCAACTCCACTCCTTTCATCAGCAGATGAATTTTTCACATCAGTTTGTCTCCTGAATACCATTTATGACTGATTTCTGTCTTTAGAAGAAAGTATTTATTATGCAGACACATGTAATTGCGTGTAAATTTTACACAGGGAGAAGGTGGCAAGTGTTGCTTTCAGTTGCTTTACTGACAGCCTTGAGTGCTGAGGTGAGTCAGAAATAGCCAGAGTAGCTGCTGTTCCTTCTTCCCTACAGGTACCTACTGCATGGTAATGGGAGAATACTGTATTTATAGCATCTGGAAGGAGGACAGTGCAGAAACTTTAGTGCCTTAGTTGAGGGTACTAGTATACTTGCCAAAATATTGCTGTTTTCTGAGATAGAGTGGAGGCTGATGAGAAGATTGCAATGGCAAAAAGAAAATGCAAAGAAGCAGATGCTGATTAGAAGTTTCTGATTTTTCCTGATTGTGGAGTCTTGCAGTTAGGGAGGAATAACCTCCTGCTCTAGTGACCATTAGGGACTGACCGGCTGGAAAGCAGCTCATTAGAGAAAGGATCTGGGAGTCCTTCATGTAAAAGCCCCATCAACGCTCCTCAGCCCTCGTCTCTCTCCAGTTGCGCCCGCGTCTCTTTTCCAGGAAGCCCCTTCCCTCCCTCCTCCGTGTCGACCCGGGCTCAGGGAGGCTAAGCCCACCGTTACTGTCCCAGGCCGGCTGTAAGGACGCGCCGCCAGCGCTCAGCCTGAGCTCGGCGGCACGGCGTTGCCATAGCAGCAGCGGGAGCCCCGGAGGCCCGGCAGGGCGGAGCGGCCCGCCCGCCGCGGCGCACTCTGGGCGCTGTAGTTGGCGAACTGCGCAGGCCGGCGGGCGGCGGCGAGGCCTGGACTACGCTCGCCAGGGTGCCGCGGGACGCCACCGCCCTGCGCAGGCGCGGCCCGTGGGGCCCGGAGTTGTTTTTAACAGCGTCACCGGCAGCTGCAGCCGGCCGCCCCTCGTCTGTGCGGAGCCCCGCTGGGGACCGCGCTCAGGTAGGCGACGGGGCAGCGGGGCAGGTCCCTGGGGATCTGTCGTCTTACGACCTGGCCTCGGTGCGTCGCAGCCTCCCGGGAAACGGGGCGGACGAGGGAGTGGAGGGACTGCCTGGAGTGGGGCAAAGCTTGGGGGCGCCGAAACTGAGGCAGTCGCTGTTGGTCGCAGGGAGCAAGTTACTAAGGAGGGCGGGGTGGCCGTGACTCTGTGGCAACCAAGAGGGCACCGCGGGCGGCCTGCCCGCCCGCCTTGACCCTGGTTGAGGCCCTGGCGCTGGCGTTTGCCAACTTCCTTCTCTTTCATCATCTGCTTCAGTCCCTCCGGCTGATGCAAGGTGTTCTATTTCATAAAGAGTGTTATTGTTGTTTTAACTACTATGGCACCCTGCCGCTTTCTGATGCAGTAACACCTGTGAGAGAGAAGCAGTGGGTGCTGAGCAGGGCGCTCCCGACTTTGGGGTGCATTAGCTTTTAGTAGCCACATTTACCTCGCTGGAAACTATAGCAAGGAAAGAGTCTTATAGGTTGATAAATATATTAATCAAGAAGAATATTACTTTGGGGAAGAAATCGCAGCACTTAGCATAAATAATAGATTCGCGTGAAAACTCTCAAGTACAATAGCACTCAGATGTTTTATTTCTAATGTGCAATAAAGAAGCTACTGTAGGAGACAGCTGTGAGTTTTTATGTGGAATGACAGCCCAACAAACTGTAAAGAACACTGATTCCCACTGGTGTCTTGTTATTCATCTTTGTCAATGCTTAATATGGTTTTGTAGTCTATGAAAACCTTTTTGAGGACACATGCGCTTCGAGGTTTGTTTAGGCCGGTATGGCTATGCTTTTGAGACTGGTATTCTGCATTGCAGTGGATACATGGGATCTCCTTTTTTTTATGTAGATATATAGGATAACTTGGTGTTACATGGTCATCGACACATATGGCTGTAAGTTTTTACACCTTGTAGTTCTAGTTTGCATCTTGCTAAGGTTAGAAAAGTAATTCGTACTACTGATTCCCTGGCCACTCCCTCTCTCCCATGAAATACATGAAGGTTGAACTATGAAAACATAACGAATGTTTATTTAAATAGAAATTAAAAAGGAGATGTTACTGAGAGCATAGGACATACGCAGGCTTAGAATCAGCTTTGCAGCTTGAAGTATAGAACTTGAACTGTAACTTTCTTGTGCAAAATAGTGGCAGTAAAGGTAGTGAGCCACCTAGTGAAGCTGGGTGGCTCAAATGAGGTATTCTTTCTCTCAGTCCTTCCTGCTTGTCTTGACATACAGGATATGTGGAAGACTCTGCTGTGTCCTGCAGTTATCCCTGATGTTACTGGACTAGAACCCATTAGCATCCTTTTGATTGTAGTCTTCATGTCAGTTTAATGCTAAAAGCACTTTTTTTTTTTGTTCTTTTTTTTTTCTTTTCTTTGTTTTGTATCTCTTGCCAGCTTTGCAACATAGCTAGTGATGTTTCTGATAGGTGACAACTTCAGGTGATGGTAATTACCTTCCTCTGACAGAAATGCTGTTGTTGAATGCCTGGTCAAATTCAAAACAATTTAATGACAGCAACCAGATGTTATTTCAGGAAAACTGTGGAATGCACAGTCTTTGCAATTTGAGCAGTTATTTTGGTGGTTGAAGAAGTGTGATTTTTAAAGAAACAGATATATAATATAATACATACATATATATGTATATGTTTATGACTGAATACAGTAGGAGTTAAGAAAAACAACAGAGCTAAAGCAGAAGGCTCCCACACTCCTTCCTGCTGCGACCCTGATGTTCCCTGAGATTCTAAGAAAAGAGCTAGTGAGGGAGGAAAAACATCTAAAGGGAAGTGGCAGCTGTAATCAAAGAAAGGCTTTATAATGAATGGCAATCCAGATTCTCTGTAAATTTGATATCTCATTTGAGTGTAAATGAATATTTTTGCTCTATCAGCTGTGTTTGGGGTTGTCACCATTGACTTTTTTACAGAGGAACCTCAAATATGTTCATTGAAACTGATAAAGGACATGTACTATATATTAAAAAAAACCCAAAACTAACTACCATAATGCAGAGATATAAGACAAAAGTTTACTGTATTTTGTTAGAAAGCTAAATGGAACTGGCAGTTGTGTATTTTGTTGTGCACCCTTTTAGTTACACTGGCATATTTAGATGTTCTTATTCGAAGTCTGTGTTTACAAATGGGGACTAAAGACCAGATTGGTAATGTAAATAAATTTAAACAAATAGCTACCTCTCTCTGGGTTTTTACTGAAAGTAGCTAGATATGGGAAATAAAGCAGGTGTTTGATATTCTCTGTGTTTGGTTGATTGTCATTTTATAGAAGCTTTATTGAACCACGATTTCTTTTGCTTATTTATTACTTTGGATGCACAACGTAGCACAACTAACTAGAAACGGTTCTATTTTGGGAAAGGTTGTGTGTTTGTTTTTTTTTTTCTCCAAGATAAATCTGGCTGAAGCCAGACAGCTATAATCTGAAAATAACTACCAAAGTCACCTGCCAGTATTGTCACAAGTAAATTTTGTGAGTTAAAGTTTTCATGGCTTTGTAGTCTCTCTGTTTTCTTCAGAATCACTTTGAGAGTACTTGAAAGAAGTGAATGAAACATTAAATATTGTTTTTGCCTGGGAGTGTAAGAGTATTATTTCCAAAAGATCCTGATTTGTGTGTTCTCAAAAAAAAAAAACCCCAACCCTGTGGTGGTGTTCTTAAATAAACTCTAGCGTCTATTCATGTAACGGTTCAGAAATTACTTAATCTACTGAAACATGTTTTGAACAATGATGCTACAGGCAGGTTTTAAATTTCATTATAGTTTTAATTGGGTAGGCTTGTGTGTGTGGTGTTTTGAGATAATCTTAAGAATGTTTTGTCTGGCTAAACTAGATACGTGCCTACCAAAGCCATATTTGCTCCAAATATGAAAAAAGATAGGAAATATTTACCAATGAAAACATTCTCTTTACAAACTTTTGCTTTATCCGTGTTTGTTTGGTGTAAGTTAGCATAGCATTATGGAATATGATTTGGATTCTTCTGCTGCCTTTGTTTGAGAGACCAGTGAAATTAATGTATCTTGCTTGTTAAAAGAGTCTACTTTTACTTGCAGTGTGCGTTGAAAATGTCTGAAAATTCCAGTGACAGTGATTCATCATGTGGCTGGACTGTCATCAATCATGAGGTAACCATTCTCAACTTAATAAAGTTCTGTCAGATTAGCTATATGCAGTAAAATATTATTTCCACTTTATAGTTTTTGTTTTGTACGGAGGTGGCATATCGGCTGAAAATCTAGAAGAGAGATTTATAACTAAGACAACATAAACCTACTGTTTAAGAAGTCTGTCTTACTATTACGTCTGATTTGGCTGAGTTGGAGTTAATTCTCTTCAGAGCATCTTTCTAGTGCTATGTTTTGCATTGCTGTGGCTGGGTGTTGATAACCCAGCGGTGTTTTGGCTATTGCTGAAAGAGCACCCATGTTGTGCTTTTGCAACGTTTCCTGCCCCAAGAGTACGTGGAGAGGTGGGCAAGATCTTAGGAATGGACACAGATGAGCCAGCTGACCAAAAATGACCAAAGGGGCATTCCATACTATATGCTTTCAGCTCAGATATATATACTAAGTGAAAGAAGTGTGGGAATATTCACTCATGGCATCCATCCTCCAGAGCAACTGCTATGTGTAGAACTCTGCTTCCCAGGAGTGACTGGCCACTGTATGTTGATTTGAAGTAGAGAATAACATCTCTGCTTGCTTTTGCTTCCATGCGTGGCCTTTGCTTGTGCTTTGCATTATTAAAGTGCTTGTATGTTATCACAGGCAGTTTGTTACATTTTCCCCTCCCCTGTCCATCTAAGAAGTGGAGTGATAGAGCAATTTCAGCAGGCATTTGGCCTCCAGCCAGGGCCAAACGAGCATAACTGAGGCTGATAGAATTTTTGTTATTTGAAAGGATAGGATCTTTCTACACCTGTTCTACTTTGAAGATTTGCTAGAATTTTAATGAGATGCTATTCTCAGTTCAACATTTCCTGAACACGTTGACATCCGACATAACTTGTCAGTCACTGGTAGTATAGTTCTTCTTTTCTCTCCAATCATCTCCCCCCTCAGAGACTTCCCCCACCAAAACAAACAAAACCAACAATGCCCCCCCAGACAAACAACCTCCCATCCCAAAACAACCAATGAACCATCAAAAAAACCCTCTAAAAATATGAAAAACCCACAACCAAAACCTCAAACTAAACAATTGGGAGACACAAAAAATATCTCATACAGAAGGGAATGCTTCCACAGTTTCCCCCAGTCTTTTCTTCCACTAGCTTCAATACTGCTATTAGGGATCAGCCCTCTGCCCCTACATTCTGTCTGTCTTATTAGGAAAGAAATAGAATAGAGACAAGTTTATACTCAGTGACTGGAATAGTAGAAGGCAACATTTTCAGGGATCATACAAATGCTAAAATTCGTGCCTGACTGCTTTTGTTCTGCCTGGAGTTGTCTGTCTGTGAGTTAAGACCTTGATTGAGCTCTGGACATTGAGGACTGCTATAAAGATACCTGTGAGCTGTGCCGCATCTGATCTTGTATTGCCTCATTCTGCTTACTGAATGCATAGACAGTTTAGAGAAAAGATCCTCATAGGCCTATTGGTCTTACTTGTACAATTTTAAACACTCATTTCTGTGGTATGCTGCACTTCATTGAGAGAAGGAAAGACACAGGTTGTTCAGAGGGTATGAGGTGTTCAGAAATCAACAAAGACTGGTTAGAAATCTCTTGGAGATGTTAATTTTATAGACAATATGTATTTATTCCATACCCAAGATGCCAAAATTTTCCTAAGGTTTCTTGCCTCAAGTGGAATCTAAGGAAAGCTGCAGTGAGTAAAGGAATGCCAACATTTGGTTTGGTTTATAGGGAAATGAAGGCGATAGTAAGGCAGGACAGCTCTCCTTGAGTGTAAGACCAGGAGTGAGAACTGTAGCCTACTCTGACTTTAAAATGATGATTATTGGGAGCTTGCTGTACTTGCACTTGAAAGGCTTTGAAGAGGTTCTTCTGTGAGAATGATTGAGTTTTGAAGTGACTTCTGTGTTTTCAGGAGACTCACAGGAGCTTTTAGCCCAAATTCTTTGCAATTCACATTAGCATTCTGGGTTTCCTTGGCCCTATTGTTCAGGCAGGAGAGTGCAAAGCATAAAACGTGTAGAAATAGCCTGGATGCTGGAGTGTTGTGGAAGAGGAATTTTTAAGGCAGTGCAGATCTGAGCTAGTGGCAGCAACTAAGAGTATGGTTTCTTTCCACTAGGCAAACTGTTGCTGAAGAGCAATCTGCTGTGTAAGGAAGTTGTGATAGTAGATTGTGTGGCAGTAGGTGGAAAGCTGCATGCAAGGCAAAAAACTCTAGATTAAATGTATTTTTTTTGTCTTTCAGGACATACTCAACTGATACATATATAGAGCTGTATCAAATTTGTATGGCTTCAGTTATATTTCTGGCCATCTTTTAATCTCTGCTTTTAATTGGGATGAAGTGCTAGATTTTCCTCATTCTTTGATCAAGTCTTAGGATGTAGGTGTTTGTAAAGTCACTATTTTGTCTGTGTAGCCCTGGTTTAATTGGTGTGTTTGTGTTTCCTGACTTCTGATGTTTGACTTGTTGTGTAAGGTGATAATGGCTTTATTAAAACAAAACTAATTTTTAATTCGTAGTAGATTAAAGCTTGAGACAAAAAAGGAAAAGTGAAGCAACTAAAGATCTGTTGGGATGGGATTTGTTGTTGCCAAGGTATCTATAGCATAGGAATCTGAATCTGATGTTGGTTTCTGAGGTGGCAGTGTATGAATTAAATCAATACAATCAATGGAATTGGGAGCAGTAATTCCTATGCTGAGGTCAGCAGCTTTATTTGATCCAGTGACTTGGTGTCTTGATTCCATGGACCGTATTGATTGTAAAGGTGTCTTTAACAATTTGTTCATGTGTAGCCACTTGAAGTTAGAGAAGATTAATGTTTTATCCTACCTATCAGTGTAGACCTCCAATATTCATTTCTTCTTTAGTCCTGAGGATTTTTCTATCTCTTCAGACTTTGGTTCACACGTGTGTATAGCATTGTTTTGTGAACTGAGTGGCTTATTGAGCCAGTATCCTCAGAGCAAATGGATTAACTGTTTTCCAGGAATGACACCTATTTATTTGCCATCCGTATCTTCTTGTTGCCTGCCCCTAAATGTTTTCAGGGAGGAGTACTTGAGATATTTTAGTCCTAGGAGGAAAATAGGATATAATGGGAAGAGACTGGTATAATGACCATCTGTTTGTCCTTTACTGCACACTCCCTTATTTGCACAACATAATTAAAATCTGAGTGTCTGAAAAGGGAAGCCATTGCAAGCTGGTGATTGTAGTCAAGTTTTGAAAGCTCTGTTTAGTTTCAAAAGCAAGATACATGGTTTGTGGCTTGTTAATGCTGGGCTGTGGTTTAATTTCTGTTGGCAGCAAGGTGATATTCAAGAGGTGGTTAAAACTGCTTCTTGTTTTGGGTTGGGTAATAAGTTGGGAATCCTGTCACAAAATGAAACAGAACACTCACTCGCTCCAGTTCTCAAGTCCAAGTGCAATAGAGGAGTGCCCAGGCTGTCAGACATTGCAAACTTCTAACAAAAGCAAAAGGACTTAGGAGTTTGTTACAACAGTTGGGTTATTCAGCGGTCAATTGCAGGCTTCATTTTCATACTTGGGATGGTTAATTTACACTGGAGGTGACAAGGAATTATGTAGTTTAAGTAAGTTAACATAACAGTGTTATGAGAAGGCAGGGATTTGTCTTGCTGAAGCAGAGACAACTTCTGCAGTACAGAGGTTTTCTGTTCTCATTACTCTTACCTGCTTAGAAGTAGTAAAATCATTATGTTTGGGGCTGGAATACACTGATGTTTAGGAGCTCCTGTTATTGGTGTTCTCCTGTCAAGACAGCTTTGACTCTGAGCCTGAAGAGAGCAGAATGAATGGAGTAGCTAGATACCCTTCTTACACTTGATATCTGGGAAGGAGGTAACATGTAGACTGCTTTGGAGAGGCGATACGGATATTTAGAAAAGGGATAGAGCTGAGGATTAGGCAAACTTGGAGTACTATAGCGTTACTTTCTCATATATTGCTGCAACTTGTATCAATGATGACAGAGCAGAATCAGTTTCTAATTTGTTTTGCTATTTACAAAGGCACCAAGTTAAGAGTGGCAAGAAATGGCAGCAGGCTAGAGTGTGGTTGCAGACAGCTCTGTATGCTGAATACAGTGTCTGCTTTGGACAGAGAAGTGATGCTGTGTATTGTTGGACCGCTCTTAAGAGGGGCCTTGCTAATTTTGTGTGGAAGTGTAGGAAAAGGGGTAAGGAAACAGTATAATTTCTCATCTTCTTTGATGAAATGGAAGGGTGACATGGGTCTAGCAACAGATTAAGCAAACCAAAGACTTCAGACAACCACAGCAGATTGCACACATTTTAAAATGGATGGTCTGCCTTGTACTTGGCTAGTTCATTTTGTTGGTATTTTAGCTAAAATGTTAATGTATTTTAAGCTTTATTCCTGGTGTTTGCCTTGTTGTGGAGCCTGGGCAAAATAAGTTGTGTTTTTTTGTTTTTTCTTCACAACTTAAAGTAATGGTTCTATTACACCAGAGAACAATTGTCACATAACAAATCTACATGCTCCTCTATAAAATCCAACCAAGCCAAAGCCCTCGGATAATTTTGTCTTTTCTTTCTGAGTTTTCACTCAGATACTTAACAAGTTGTTTACAATTCAATGGCAGACAGTTGAGATTAAAATTGTGTTAGTTCTGTAGTTAAAAGAAACAATGCCTTTGTCAATTTACTAAGGCAGTTAAATATTGAAGCTCTTGTTGAAAGGAGCATAACTCCGTAACGTGGTTACAGAATGTGTCTTGTGCCATCTCATTTTGAGATACCTTATATTCCTGCAGTACAGTCTCCTCTTAAAAACTAAAGTGTGCATGTTTGTTTGAGTTGTGAAATGAGGCATATAAGGAAACTGATCTGGAAGTATTGCTGCTACTGTAATTTCACACCTGCTGTTGCAAAAATAACTATCTCTGTTTACAAAAACAGCTCAAGTTATTTATAGATCAGAGTGACTTAGTATTTTTCAGTTAAGTGTTGCATGCTTGTAGTTTCCTAATAACCTTACACATGTTCTATCAATGCTTTAAAGCAAAAATTACAAAGTGAAGATTAAATATTTAGTGGTCAACTGTATTACTTGTCTTCAGTGCTCTGTGTGCTCTTAGTGTTATCTTCAGTTGTTTTGCTCTGAGGTTGTTGCTGACTGGCAGCTGACTAGTAACTAGGGCTCCTTTCTGGATTAAAGGCAGAAATCCAATTTAGAGATTGTATAAATATTTGTTTTCCTGGTGTCAGAGATGTGCCTTTAAATCAGCCAATCAAGTTTGCTGACAGGAATTCAGGTGGAGTACATGTGCACTTTTTTTCTTAGTAGTACTTTACTAGTGCTTCATTAGGAGTTCATGGTGGTACTTCTGGGGTTCCAGTTTCAGATAAGGTGTGTATATTCACATGCAATACAGGGACATGTGTGCAAGACCTAGTTTACATATTCAAAAGTAATTTGAAAACCTTCTTTCTTGAAATTCTGTTTAATAAATAAGTTTAATAATGGCAATAAAAGATACTAATTTAAAATACTTAGCATAGTTGTTGACTGATGCCTAAGTTGCTCTTTTTTTCCCTAGAGCTGTCCTCCTCTGCCTTGCTTTCAATTGTGGTCATAAGTGTTGCAAACAGTTGTTTCCCTTCAATTAATTATTTGGTATTTCCCTTGCTTTTAGTTGCTTAATATCTTAGTAAAATCTAAAGGTTATTTTCCTCTTCGATTTCCATTATTAATATTCTGGGGTCTTTGTAGACTTCTGCTTTACTGTAGCTGTAACATTCTTTTAAAACTCTTCAACTCCAGGGTTCTGATATAGAGACAGTGACTTCAGAAAATGGAAGTACAAATGATAGCCATGAGTTTGTTTCAGAAGAATATGTTTCTTTGCAAGAAGAGGAGCAACCAATTGATTTGCAAGGTAGGATATTAAAAGAGGAGTAGTTCCATAAAACAGATACCCTGTAGCACTGGTATAAAATTGGTATTTTTACTGGAGTTTGTGTATTTTCTGTACTCTCTCAAAGTACTTTGCTTCATCACTGTTAGGGAAAATATTTGGTCTTTGACATCAGAAGTGTATTTTCTTCAAACAGATGAAATTGACAAAACAAAACATGTTCTGTTATACTTCAGATGTATTACTGAATAGCATGTACTGGTGTTGCTGGAAAAAAGTATAATGGAATGACAGATTGGATTCTAATGTTTGTTAGAGTGATAGTAAAAATTACATTTGGTATAGTTTTAGAAAATCTTCCTTAACAGAAGTAGATAGTAAAAATCTGTCACAAGTATACTTATTTTAATATTGGGGTGGGGGGCATAATTTGCAGTTACTAGAGTTAATCCCATCTTCATTGTTTGTTTGTTTTTTCCCCCCCTCTTTTTATATAGCTCAGTGCAACAATGATGGACAGATACCAGTGGTAGATAATACTCTGTCTGCTTTTGAAGAGACAGAGAGAGTTCCAGAGGTAAATTCTGTTACACAGAAGTTTCTGTAAGCCCTGTTTGACAATGTCAAGCAATGTTTTGAAGGTGTTAAGGTACAGATATTTTTCCCTTTTTTTTTGGAAGCAGTAAGAGTTCTTGTTTTGTTTTTTTTTGGGGGGGGGAGAGGGTTGTTTGTTGACTTTTTGTTTGTTTGGTGTTTTTGTTGTTGTAGTGTTGTTAATTACCTTGTATTGTATGTAGCCAAAAATTTCTTACAATGTCTGTTTTTCTTTCTAGGGAAAGAGCGTAGAAATCCTTGATGATGTGTCCTGCATGGGAACTGTCAGCGATGATTCTGACATTGTTACACTGGAAGCTCCAAAACCAGAAGAAACCCAAAGTCAGGAAGAAGCTCCAGCTGAGAGTGAAGAAGCTCAGATTTCAGATTTTAACATGGGTTCCTCCTCCAGCAGTCAGTATGCATTTTCTAATCTGGAAACTGGTAAGAGCAATGAAGTATTAGGCACCTGTGTGTAAAATGTCTCCGTGAAGAAAAAAAAATCTTTGCTTAGGGAACTTTCTTTTGTGTGGAGAAGGGGAAAAAAAAACATTGGTCTTGTTGAGTACGTGTCCAAGTATTTACAGCATCTAGGATAACTCTAGTTGGTTTAGGTCTAAAACTGTCCCAGATTTTGTCTGCAGTCTTCCATTGGAAAGCATTCTCACCCATAAAGTATTTGCTGTTTGAAATATCTTAAATATCTTTAAGATACTCCCAGTGCTTGGCAGAAATAGGCAATGCATGATATTCAGGAGAGAGGATACGAATAATTGGGCAATTAAAAGCAAACAACCCCCCACCCTCTGCAAACCCACATAAAAAGTACTGCTGTGTTACTCTTTCCTAGTTCTCTTCCTTTTAAATTCTGTTTAGCTGCTTATGTGCAATCTTTTCTGTTCTCTTTGTTTTCTATAATGCTTTTGTGTTACCGAGTTTTAGCTTTAAAAGTAACTTTATTGTAGGAGCAGGAGTTTTCTTAAAATACCATTGTATTGTAGAAGTAGAATAAAGCATCCTTAAACACTTGTATATTTGTATAGTATCTGCTGGAAACAGAAAATGACACTTTAGCATTAATTATGATCGGTTATGATTTATAGCAAAGCTGTCACCTTCTTTAAGTCTTCTGGGTGACTTAGTTTTTAATTCAGTTGACTTTCTTTTTTGTTTTAGAGTTGATTTCTAAAAATGCCTTTTTTTTCCCCCCTCCATGCTTTTGTACACAAGTCAGTTTGCTGGAGAAGCTGAGGAAGATTCCTGATTGTGTAAGGGGATGGGGAAATGAGGTGAAAGAGCATGTGTCTCACAGTCTTCCTTTTCAAGGTGGTGTGATTAAATTTGATCAGCTTGTGTGAAGCTGATTGCTTCTGGCTTGCATGGAGTGTTCATTAAAATATTATCAGTAGCAATCTGACTTGGTGTTACAGTAGTGATACTCCAAACAGATGCTGAAAGAAGTTGGCTAAACTTTATTTTTTTAATTTGCTGTTTTGTAAAATGCTGAACTTGCATGTCTATTTGAAATGGGCATCAGTAAGATCTGCAATGCATTTCAATGTGTGTCCTTGACCATCCAGATGAATGGCTCTTCTTTCATTCCAAATCTGTGATTGGCGAAAATACTTTTGTCCTTCTGACTTAAGCCGATTTCAGCATGATCCATGCATTTGATTGACCAAATCTTACAGAAAATATGTAGAGTGCTTTGGCAGTCAAAAATTTCATACCACTTTCTGGCAGTGAGAGTCTTTGCCATCCACTTACTGTTGAGATTTCTGTTGGCTTGCAAAAGGATGAGGTTTAGACTTCCTCTATGTAGATACTAGAATGTTCTTCAAGGATTTTCTGCTGCATATACTTACAAAGCAGTTTCTGTTTAGGCTATCTTCACCACGCAGACGGAAATGTTCTAGCAGTGTTTTGTAAATGAAGTGAACTAGCAGAAGAGCTCACATACTGAAATAAACTGCACCTAGGCTCAAAGCGTGTCTGTGCAGAAACAGCAAAGGAAAATCACATCCTTAGCTGACATTGTTATTTTATCTGGCTTCAGATGTAGGTCTGACACTTCAAAATCAGAAGAAAAGCTAGAATTTTAGACTGCTATTATGTTCACACTTTGTTTCATTTATACTCCTTTTTGTCCTGTGAATGTTAGTACCACTTTGTACTGAATTCTTAGAGCAGCTGTAAGGCAGTAGTGTCATTCTTGCCTCAAAGTGTCATGCTGTTGACAGCTTGCCAGTAAGTGCTTATGAATGGCTCTTAAGTGCCTTACAGATATTTCCCTTCACTTTGTCTTATTTTTATTTCTTTTCCTAGTCTTTGCTGCCCAGTCTATATCAAAGTATTTCCCATTTGACTGGAAGCAGCTTGCTGCTTAACCGCTTTTATATTCTGTATCAGTTAACTGTTTGGGTTGTTGAAAAAAACCCTAAAGCCCCCAAACAAGCAACACTAACTCCTCTCTTACTCAGTACATCCTGTATAGTCCTTTATAATGTCTGACCTCTGCATTCTAGTAAAAATCCCTCTCCTGATTAATTTCTGAATGCTTAGTTTTTATTGTCCAGAATTGGAGAAGTATACATCTGCTTAAATGACTGATTCTAAAATAATATCCTTTTCTGCCAAGTTGTAGAAATGGATTTAAGAATCTGCATGTAAAGTAGCTGTTTAGGTTGTTTTGTCTTTATTACAATGTATACTTGATCAGTCTGGTTTGACTAACTGACTAAGATGGCCTCTCTTTTTTGCATAAGAGAGGAAGTTATCTTTCTTTACCTGATATTGCTTGTCCATGGAGTCAGATGTTAGACATGTATTCAGATACTAACTGGGGCCGATGTAATCGCTTCTGTTAAATTTAAGTGAACTTAAGTGAAGAATCTTAAGTGGTAGTGCTTTCCATAGATAGCAGCTAGTGGTGCTTGGCCTTCTCGTCTGTTCAGTGATGTGTGCATGGCTTCTCTCAAACAAATGATTTTCAGTTGTAAAGTGTTTCAAGGACAGTAACTCTATAGGTTTACATTTGAGTGATGATCTGATACAAGAATGAACAACCATATTTCTAGAAAGGCCATTAGCACTGGGTAATTGCTGGCATTGAATTTAGTGTCCAAGCAGGAGCACTTTGTCATGTGCTGACACACATTGATCACACTGAATCTATTTCAGGCATGTGAATTAGGTACATGAACAGAGATACTTAAGAGCTTTTTCACCCTGCTGCTGCTTCCTTGATAGTTGCCTTACACTGGACAATGATGCTTTCAAAGGAGGGAGATTAAATAATCATTGCTTCTGTGCTAGATTATATAAATTTACTTAACAGTACGTGCAGCAGGCATTTCTATGGCCAATAGCCACAAAGAATTACAGCTCTGTTGTTATTTTCCCAGTTAGAGTATACAGCTTCTGGGCTGTAGGAAAATGAAAAACAAATGGTATCATAAATACCATTTTAGAAAAATACTAAAGAAGATTTTTGTGTTAGAATTTATTCTTACCGAGTCAACCTTGGAAAATGTTAGTTGGGCAATAGAAGAGTTTTGGACTTGAGAGTATTAGGAAGGGACAAAACACAGAAGCAGTGGAGTGATTCTTTTTCCTGTGTGACAGTGGTTTTTGCAAAAAAGGGGTAAGGATGTTAATAGGTTAGTATATGGTAGATATTAAAAGTAAACAAAATGACATCTTTTAATAAATACACAATGCAGAGATTTAGATAATTATAATACCTGTGTTAATGGAACTTCACTGTAATTTTGTCTGCAGCTGTATTAAAATCATAGAAGGACTTTAAAAAAAATAATAGAACTAGGTCTTCCTGTTAGGAGGCTTTCTCTTAAGCCATTGTGTTGCTTCTTTACTGTTAAATAGAGTAGTCTCAATGCCTGTAGGAGAAAGCTGCATTCTTATCTTTCTACTTGACAAACACTTGCAGAGATAGTACATCTTGATGCTTCGAGAGTCCAAATTGTCCGAAAGAAACACTTTCTAAGGAGTAAATGGTAAAGTTTCTGGAAGTGCTATACAGTTTGTTCATGATGACTTCTTGATAATCTTTTTCTTTAAATGAAGTTAACTTTGGACATCAAGTGTCCTTTGTATAATATCCAGCGTCCTTTGTATAATATCCAGCATAAACTACAACATATTGAGAATTTTTGTTGTATTACTGTTTTTTAAGATAAAAGCCAAATATATTTTGTGTAAATACGATGGGTTTTGATACTCAAATTCAAAGCAGCTATTAATACATATTAAAGACTGTTTAATGTTGTTTTCTAGTTTTTTCATCTCAGGCTAGCAATGCTGAATCAAGTAGCGATGAAGCCAGCAATCAGTCTGGTCCCACCGTACGAAAACGTCGGGCTAAGAAGAGGCTGGTCTCTAGCTCCGAGGCTGACAGTGGGTCACCTCCTGAACAGGAATCTGAACCTTCCAGAGAAGAGCAGCACAAACGCCAGTTCAGTAGTGGCCTTAACAGATGCATCATACTAGCTTTGGTGATTGCAATCAGCATGGGCTTTGGGCACTTCTATGGTGAGTTTGTAGAACCAACACCTTAGATAACAAGAACTGTTTTATTGTGACTGATGTTTTTTTTGGTTGTTTTTCCTTCTTTGCTAACAATCTAAACTTAACAGTGAGAAAACACAGTTGATAATCCATGCATAATATATGGGGAGGCCTTTCAGCAGTGCAATAGTATTTAATATACACTACTTGAAAATCTAAAGTAATACAGAATTAACTTACGGTTGCCCTTCCAGATAAATGCTTCTTGTGTGTACCCTTCATTTTTCACATCTTTTCTTTTGAAGTAAATTTGTGATTGTGCTTACAATTCCTAAGAGCATTCAGAGAGTTATTTCAGCTTCTTGTCACATGTATACTCATCTGTTAAATGTAAGAGCAAGGCGTATTTTTCACACGAGTTCATTTTATCAATATTTTTCTCTGTCCTTCGGAGAAAAATACACTTCACTTGTCCTTGCCTGCAATTCCAGAGTGGCTTAGGGAATCCAGGATAACAGCAGTTTTTCAGTGCATTGCATAAAGTTAAGCATTACAAAGGTTGTTACGACATTTGACAAAACAGTAGAACACGTTCCAGATCTAAATCTACATTTTGCGGTCCTGATCTTGTAAGATACATATGTTGTGATAAAGACAATAGGGGACATTTATTTTTAGTAGTAATTTTTGCTTGAGTAATTTTAGTTTTATATGAAGGTTATGCTTTCATAAGAAGAGGTGATTCAATTTCAGACTGGGAGTATGATTATGGGTAGATTTGATTTTGACTTAATTGTGAGCAGTCACCATTTTGACACTTATTTTGAGATTTAAACTACTTTTCACTTGACCCTGATCGTTTTTTGTTCTTAGGTAAACCTGAAGGTGAGTGTCATGGGTGATGTTTTGTGGGCGCTTTATTGTTTGTGGATTTACTATTTAAGTTGTGCATGTGTATGTGTACACACACATCCATAAATGTGTGCATATTTATATTAGAAAAAAATAAAAATTCAGCCTAGTGTGTGCATGATTACAGGAATGACTGATACAATTGTGTGAAACACTTTCTGCTTTGTATCTGCAGCTAGTGGTAGCAGGTATAAAAACTAATTGATGTATATTGGCATGCTAGAAGCAGAGGGGAGCTTCTACACCACAATGACTACACCAGTCTTTGATAGTACTTTGTGGTGGCAACTTGAGTTTTCAGTTGGCTTAATGATAAAAATTGTCCTTTTAAAGAACTTTGAGATCTATGGATGAGAAATACACTTGGGCCATACTTTTATTAAGGGATTCACTTTGGCTTGTTTGTTCATTCAGTCTGTACTGCTAAATAAAAATTGACATTACTGATTGATAGTTACAGCACACTCAGGAGAAAGAAGGCTACTGTGCTACTTCAAGTGCAATTTTGTTGTGGTTATAACTAATTTTTCTAACAGAAGAAAGGATATCAAACTCTGCTTTCCATCTTCCTTTCTTCTGGTTTTGTGTATTTTGTCTTTTTTAATGTTTGTTTTGTGTTTGTTGGTTTTCTTAAAACACAAACTAGAAAAGAGAAATTCATGTCCCTAGAGGACTACTTTGCATTTTTGTGATTCATCTTGAAACAAATGTTTTTCACAGCAGTCTTTTAATGCTAGGCTAATTGTGTGAAAGGGTTACGTTTTGTGAAATTACTCCCTTGTTCGATCAGTTTTTCCATTTATAGGATGTCTTCTGTTTAATAAAACATCAAACCTCTCTTTAAATACAAGAGAATTTTAAAAGCAAAGAAATGAAGTACATCAGTATTAGAATTTACAGAATGTGTATAGGTCAGGAAGTATCAGTAAAAAAGTTCTACCTAATAAAAAAAATCAGTGACTAATACAGTGAAGATTTTTTCATTTAATTAATTTATTTCTACCTGACAAAGGAGAGCTATTTGCTTCCTCTTCAGCCTTAACTGAGTAAGAATGGCAAGATGGGGCCTGAAAATGGTTGGTGCTCTATGAGCAGCCTGCAGTGACAGTGTTTCTGCATGAAAGTTTAGATACTGTTCTAGTATATTTGTATTCATATAACTTTAACAGTAGTGGTTGTACTGCTGAAGTGGATAATGTGTGGACTGAATAACGGTCTCTTTTATCCTGGTTGACGTGCATATTACTAACAATTACCAAAAAAGAATCACACACATCCTCCCCTGCATAACTTTTGTTGGTTTGTATCTAATCTATCTTTCCCTGTGCTCCAAAATCCCTTCACTTGTTATCACCATGAATTTTTGGGTCTGACAAATTGTTTGGTGGAAAAAACTGAATCTGTATATAACAGTCTAGTTTTATAATGTTTATTTTGTTGCAGCTGAACAGCTCATAGTAAGTACTTGGCAGAAGTTGCAAGGTAAGACTGCTTTTGAAATTGCGGAGAAAATGAGAATGTTTGGGTTCATATTTTCCTCTAATGTAAATCAGACTATCAGAAGAAAGATTTTTCATCTTTTTAGGTACAATACAGATACAGAAACGTCAGCAGCTGGTAACGAAGACACATGAATTAAAAGATATGAAAGATGACCTTTATCAGTGCCAACAAGAGCAAGGAGATAAAATGCATCATAAAATGGGGGTAAGTATGAGCTTAGCTGGAAGCCATTTGGTTATACTGTCATTGCTGGCAGCTTACACAGTGAAATAAATCTATCACCCAGTAAATTCTTTCTGAAAATGTAATTTTTCTTTCCCCCAAATTCTTGACAAAGCTTTTATATTTTGATCAAATTTTGTTATTAGAGTGTGTTTAAATATGCTATATGTTCGGCATGTAGTATTGAAGTTATCTGGATACAGAGACGCTCTCTTTCCCTATGACATTGTGCCAGCTTGTTATTAATGAAGACATCTGAAGTACAACATGCTGGTAAAATTCTATGATAGGTTGTCCATGGGTGTTTTCCGAATTTGCTTTCTAAACTGTCAATGGTTGTTTATCTTTTTAATACTTGACCTGTACTTTTCAGTATTTTTACTGCTAGATCATTCAGAGAGATGAGGGAGTGATTTGTGTTTCTATTATATGTAATTCTATATATCTAGTTGTAGAGTATGTCAAGGATTCTAAGAGACAGGGGTATGGTTAGGATACAGTTACGGGAACGTGTATTTTCACCAGCAAATTTGATTCAAATTCAGTTCCTGGATTTCAGCCCCAACTGTTGAAGTCTTGCTTCAGGTGATGTACTTGTTTTTGTAACCTGCAAAGCCAGTTTGCTGAACATAAACCAACAGCGTACATTCATTTTCCTTTTAAGATGTTACAATTCGTGTACTCAGTTTATTATCCTTCAGCTGGTCATGCCAATAGAAACAAGGGGTGATGACCTTTGGTGGGAAGAGGGAGACTCTCACACAATCACACAATCTTTGTTGCCAAGGAAGCGTTAGTGTGCGTATGTGAGATAAACCAGTCCTATTTTTGCATCTTGCTGCGACTAAAACTGGGCTGCCCTAGTCTTTCATCTTTCTGGCTGAAATGGTAACTGAGTGAGTTGTACTGTTTTTTGTTAATTTTCTTTTTGTTTGCATTAGTTACTCAAGGGAGATCTTGCCACGTGTTTGACCTCTACTGAGGTAGAGAAGAAATCATTTGAATCTCAAAAAAAAAGCCTTGCTGATGAAAATCAGCACTTAAGAGAATCTCTAGAGAGGGAAGAAAAAGCTTTGGCCTCCCTTCAGGAAGAATTAAGGAAGCTAAGACAACAAATTAGAAATCTGGAAGATAAAGGTACTAGCACCGAGTCTATTGTAATGGAAAATCAGAAACTAAGGGAGCATTTGGAAGAGGAAAAGCAAAGAAACCACAACTTTCTTAGGCAAAAGGAAACACTCTTTGCAGAGGCACAAATGCTAAGGAGAGAACTAGACAAAGAACGTCATGTTACAGAAGCTCTAAAAAAAGAACTGGAACAGTTAAGTTCTCGTCAGACACCCAACAGTGCTAATGATGATGATACATTAAGAGAAAATGAAGAAATAGAAACTTTAAGAGAAAGACTCGTAGAACTAGAAAAAAAGCTAAACTTTGAGCAACAACGCTCTGACTTATGGGAGAGGCTGTATGTAGAAGCAAAAGACCAAACTGAAAAACAAGAAATGAATGGGAAGGGACAAAAGAAAGGTGCTAAATGGCAAAGTAAGGCTAAAAAGAAATCAAAAGAATCATTTTTTGGTTCAGTTAAAGAAACTTTTGATGCTATGAAAAATTCCACGAAAGAGTTTGTAAGACACCATAAAGAAAAGATTAAGCAGGCTAAAGAAGCAGTGAAAGAAAACCTGAAAAAATTCTCTGACTCTGTAAAGTCTACATTCAGACAGTTCAAAGATACCACCAAAAACATCTTTGATGAAAAGGAGAAGTCATCAAATGCTAAAAGACCCGAGGCAAACAAGAAAGCACGAACTTTTTACAGAGAACATAACTCTTACGAGAACCAGAAACACACACATTACAGGGGACCTAACATGCCAAAGGAATTCAAAGACGCAAGAAAACGGCCGTTTACATTTGAAAAAGACACAGATCCACAGAAATGTCTCGGTGATCCTTTGTGTAACAGAAAGCATCAGTATGTCCTAAAGGGCTGCTCTGGTATTTTTGAATGTGCTCATCAAGAATTCATTAGTCTCTTTAACAGAGTGTCAGATCCTATCAGGGTGGATGAATTTAATCGGCTAATGAAAAAATACTTGCAGCAAGTTGTACATAACTTTCATCATTGGAGAGAACTAGAAAATTTCATCAATAAATTTTTTCACAATGGGTTATTTATACATGACCAGATGCTCTTCACTGATTTTGTTAATGATGTCAAGGATTACCTGGAAGATATGAAGGAGTACCAAAATAATAACGGAAATATTTTTGATGATTTGGACAAATACATCTACAGATACTACTTCCATGATGATAATTCACCCCAACATGGACCGAGGTTTGTTTCTGTATTTCCTGATCTTATTAACACAGTGAAGTAGTCTTTAGACAGACAGCAAATATCCTTGTTCTAACAGGTGGTCTTCTAGCATGTTTGCATGTGTCTATGTATACATGCTAGGTTTTTCTTTAGGACTCAGTGAAAATACTAGACTGTGTTCTATGAAGTGGATCTGCAGTATCTTGCCTATTAGTTTGGGCAACACTACACATCCCCTGTACCTAGCACAGTCTTAGCGTTTCTACAGAGTTCTTTCGAAAACTAATGCAGTAGCATTACCTTAGACCGAACAGCTATGATTGCCTGTCTGATGCAATGAGTAACTATGTCAGTAAAGGCATTAACAAGGACTTCCTTGTCCTCTGAATGAGAAAGCTTTTGGGATATATTTGAGCAGTGTCACAGTCAAGTTCTGTCAGGTATATTCCCTGATGGCTTTTCAGGAATTCCGCTACTCTCTTGTAGCTTTGTATAATACTGCGTTAAGAGCAGAGCAGAGCTGCTTCAATGACAGGCTTTAGTTCAGATCCTTGCCCCCTGACTATAGTCCTTGGCATAAATTGCTTCCTGTTAGTTTCCCAGATCTAATGGTACTCTTGGGGCTTCTCCACAGCAGTTGTGGTGTGCTGCTTGGCTGGCCCAGAGAAGCAATATATATTGTGGACTCTTCCTGCTGCTTAGACCTTAGTGAAAGAAAATTAAGGAAACAGCCTTAATGTGTTGTATGCAACTTGCTCTTTCTGGAACATTTATGTGTATATTTTATGTGGCTTTCAATATTGCTATTACAAATTTGGTTATATAGTTGGTTTGTGCTAATGTTTATTCAGGTAAGAAAAAATGCAATATATGAACTTATTTATAATCCACAAGAAGTTGTCCTTGTAGCCATGACAGATCTTTTCCCTGTGCTAGTATTCAGTGCAAAGCATGTTATTTAGATCAAAGTCCACTTTTTCGGTCAAGTTTCTCTTTTGGACTTGTATTATTATTTCATATGTTTTATTGCAGCAGGAAGTCTGAATACTTTGGGGTTACTAAATATTATGTGAGGAAGTACTTTGCCTTTCAAAGTTAAACTATGAGGATGATACTTTTATCAGCTACCAAACAGCCATTTTAATGTGTAGTTTTGGCAAACACAAGTTTTTACATTATTACAGTTGAAGGGCATCTTAGTAACTTATTCTTTAAAAGAACTTTAAATTAAATGCTTAATGCTTGAGCACTTCAGTTTGCACAAAAATTTCAAAGTAATTTTTGATATTATACAAAGGCTTGTATGATATGGAGGATGAAAATGTCTTTAGCTTAGCAGAATGCTAGAGATACTGGTCATGTGATAACTGCATGTAGCAAAAAGGGGCTGTTAGCATCAAAAGCTGCAGCAAGTGAGCAAGTGTTTTGGCAGTGCCCCCTCTTACTGTACTTACTGTATGGGAAAACTTTTGCAGTACCCTTGTTTGCACAAAGCATGCTTTCCTAAAGGTCTGTGAAGTTTTCATTATTTTTATAAACCAGAATGTAATAACTGAATAATAAATAAATCTGACTCAAACATCACAGCTGGGATAATCAAACAGCTTTGTTCCAAAAAGAACTTCAGGCGACCAGCTGCAGAACATTTTTGGTTTTTAGAAAGTGTATCTTTTAAATATACCACTTTACTGATGACTTAAATACCACCCCCCTCCATTTTGCTTACAAAAGAAAAGACCAATTTTGTTTTCTTTTCAGTCGACCTCAGCACGTTAAAAGCTGTTCTCAACAACGTAATTGTGTTTCAAAATGCCTTCATAAGAGTAGTAATAAGGCAAGCTTTCATGAGAGTAGTAATAAGCTTTTCTTTTTTACTCCTTGCAGTCGACCTAAAAGACCACCTTTTACACAAACTGAAAACTCCAGACATGAAAAACAAGCTCAGAAGTACCACTACCGTAATAAAAGAGAAGGTAAATGGCATAAATATGGTCGCACTAATGGAAGACACATGGCAAACCTTGAAATAGAATTGGGGCAATTACCCTTTGATCCAAAATACTGAGTAATTTATGGTAAGATTAGAATTCACATCCTCTCCAGAAAGTAATTGTTTTTCAGCAAAGCAGCAAGATGCAAGCTTTTTCTCTAAATAATTTGATTTTTACACATTTTTGTTAAAAGGCAGAGGTCAGGCTTTCTACTTTGCATATTCTGTACTGTTTTTAACTGTTCTTTGGAAGTGATGAGTTTGGGTGTCAGCAGTATTGTTACGGAAACTAGGCATGCAATGACTTGTGTATGAAAAATATGCTTAATTGCATTACATTAGTGTAGTTCCAGCTTGAGTCATGCATAATGTATGAATAATTAGCTGCAAAGTTTGATATACTAACTTCATCTCATCCTTCAAAAAATAGGTCTACATTATGGTAATATATTTGTTAGTGTTCTGTAATCTTGCTTCTTGTCTTTGGAGGGGGGGTCAAGAGCTTGTTAAATTGTGAAGAATTTGCTGTGCTGCATTCTAATCAGCTTTAAGCGCTTGAAATGCATATTGTGTACGAAAAATAAAGAGACATTGTGGGTAAAAGACTTTATTTATAAAACAAGCCTAGCATTAGTTGTACAGTTCTATAAAAATGGTCCAGTCTTGTCTACTTTCTTATGAAGTAGTTACATGGCAACTTTGGTTTTCCTGATGCTTTCTAGTGTTGTAAGGGCACACATCACTCCCACCCCTCCGTACTGCTAATGAAGTTGCCTTCAGGAAGAAGTTTGTTTTCAGACAGCCAGAGGCTGCTTAATCAGACTTCCCCCTTTGACTTACCCGGTTTTAGATTCTATACTCACTGCAGTACAGGATCTTCTAAGCCATAGTACTGCTACGCAAAACTGATCTTACTAGGTCTTCAGTCCAGAAACTGATCTTCAGGTATGATCCATTTCAGGTTTTCTTCCTGTAGATGTAGATCTGGCTTCCAACTCGTCCCTGAGGTACATGAGTGTGAAAGACAGTGGCTGTTTTCTCATAGCCCCTTAAAGCTAGAAATGATGAGATTTCCTGTAAATGAACATACATTAGTTTCCACAGTCAGGAAGTGTCACTGGGGGCTTCAGAAAAGTGTTCCAGAGTCTTCTGAAAATCATCAATACCATTGCACCCTCAAAATTTTATCCTCTGCTTTAGGAAAGGTACCTATCCTGTTTGATCTCATCCATCCTGGGTACTTACCAGACACTTGCTTTCAGTATGTGTGCTTCATAAAATAATAGAGGGGAAATGGTGCCCTGACAACAGGCTTTTTGCTTGTCACTGTAGGTTACTTAAAAGTATATGGTTCTGGGAACAGATGGCACATTTATTTTAGTAGGGCTTGACAAGAATTCCATGAAATATTACTTTATGCTGTGTAGAGTCGTAGAGAGGGGGCATACCTACATATTAAGTATCTGTCACTGAAAGGGTATTATGAACTGCAGGGTTCAATTTTGAGCTGTATTTTGAAACTTGGGGACAGTTTTAGAAAAATCTTAGCTATTAACTCTCCCCTAATTTATTTTTAATGATCTCAGAACTAGTTTGCTTCATCTTGCAGTTACCATACCTGTTCTAGTACACTGAAGAAGATCAAGTGACTAGGTAATAATGTGTCGTCGTGAAACTCCTTGTTAAGCCAACCAACTGGATTAGAGTAAAATACATCTGCTTCATCAATATAGCTCTCGTTTCCAGTTAGGTCTGGGGGACACTGAAGGAATCGCATTTTTAGAGGGCAGTGAACATGACTAAGGAGAAAAAAAACAGAACAACAAAACACACCCCACTTGAAGATAAACTGACCAGTATCAAAAATCTTAAATGACTCACCATTTAAAGATACCTCAGTTAAAACCAAAAAGGAATAATTAGTTGTGTTTTCCCCTTAAAGTTCTATTTTCTTCCCTCTGTACTTCACATGAAAGCAAAAGCAGAACAAATGCCATGGCTATTAGGTCACAAAAAGCAGATACATTGTAATAAAAATACCTGCATAAAATGACTTTATTAAAAAGTACTTTTCCATATCAGCTTCACTGCTTATATCTGCTTTAATCTTTTGTTTAGTTGCCACAATCTATTAAACTTTTGGAAATAGTGGCCTCTGTCACTGTATGTTGAAATTACATTTCTTTATGCTCTAGCATAGTTTGATATCACAATTAGCCTTTATTTTTGCTACAAAGGTTACCATAATGGAGCTCATACTCATAATGAGTGAGTTTCAAAAGTCAGAAAAGACATTGCAAATCCTAACACAAAGCTATTTTACAAAAACTGAATAAAGCTTAGGTGCTGAACTTTATTCTGTGCTACAAGTATTTGGCTTATTTCCCCTATTCATTCTGTATGGAAAACAAAAACTCATCCTGTGTATGTTTATCCATATCAATTTATTAAGCTTAGGGAAAAAGGTAATTTCTTCCTAAGTGTCTAGATTTTAATATAGTATACCTGTAAAATGGAGTAGAGTGGCATGGCATCAAGATGAAGACAGAAGCTTGTGACTGGTAAGAGTCATTACAGAGTTGCTGTATGTGACTCATAACATCAAGAGAGCCTCGCTGGTGAATCAAGCCTGTATACAGAGCTGGGAGTAAATTTGATAAAAGTAGGCAACTTGCTGCAGATTTCTTCCATGCTTTCAGATGTTTCAAAGAATATCCTACAGGAAAATTTGAGTAAGTTTTAGAAATAAGCAAACACTAACAGCACTCTACAGTATTTCTGAAAGTATCCTAACTTAGTGGAAAATCATTACTCAGTTGATAACAATACTTTGCATTTAGATATTTTAATACAGTGTTCTTTTACTCTTTGGAAATTCAGAGGTTAGGTTTTGCCCTTATAAACTTTTGGATTTAACAGTACAATGTTAATGAACTTTCTTCTGAAGTACAGAAATACAATTTCAAAGCCAGTGCTTTGCCTCTTTAGAGATTAACTTTTTGTGGGGAAAAGAGTCTATTGAGTAGTTTGGTTGAATGGTACATGGTGATTTAATGTTGCATTCAGATTCCTGTATGCTCAAGTAGAGCCATAATAAATGGTAACTACGTGCGCTTTGGCATGGCTGTGGTACTATCTTTCTCTGACATGCTCAAAGCTACAGCATTCCCATGGTAATTTCCAAGGTGCTATCCTTGGAAAAGCTTACTTCTCCAGCTTTTCCCCATCTGCCATCCCTGCCCATTCTCGCATACTTTCCTTGAGGGAAATTTCTCCTGGTTGACGATAGCTGTATAAATCTCTTTCTCATAACCATAACTTGGCTGAATCTGGCATAAAGGACAGTTTCATGTTGGAACCAATCTGGAAACCCTTACTACATCATGTGCTTGTCAGTATTAAGAGATTAAAATATTTTCTGCAGATTAGCTGTGACCACCTTTACTGAATCACAAGTAACAAGTTAAGAGTAGGCTTGTTACAAAAGTATTCAGTTGGTCTCTTCTGACAATCTGCAGATCTTCATCTCAGATGGAATCAAAGTTCCATCTGAGATAGTTTGTGTGTGTTTCAAACACAAGTGGAAAGATTCTGTTACAGGTATACTTTAATTGCCTTTGTCAAATGCTCTTAACTCACGTTTAAGTGTGTATGAAATTTACTTTGAACTTCATGCCTGTATTTATGTTTTGCACAACTCTATGACCTCACTGTAACCACTAAGTTATCAGATATAACTTTAGCCATGTTTTTCTTTACTAAAGTATCCAAACAGATGGTAAGTAGATTAATTCATTCATCAAGGAATATTAGCACAAAAAAAAAATGGTCTGATTGGAATTTTTCTCTATGTGAGGTAGTACCTAGCTCACCTTAAATTTGTTCCTGAACTATGCCAAGTATGTATTTCATCTTAGCAGAGTGCAAAAGTATTGAAGTAAGATTCACTTTTGTTTAGACTAGTAAAACAGGCTAAAGAAAATTAGTTTTCACTGATTCATCTGTTTGAACTTTCATTTAAACTAAAGCTTCATGTTCTAGGATTTTTTTATCTTTCCTTTAACTTTTCAGCATGCTGGAATTCACATTGTGATTTTCCTCTTCCTATAAATAGACTTTTGTTGTAAATACCTAGTTTTGTAAAATATAAAATATTTGCTTATTGGGCTTTTTTCTGTGTTCAAAACAAACAAACAAAACCCCACAAACCAGGAAAACAGATAAATTGTAAAAACTTCTAAAGTATTCAAAGTATCAGAAAAGTCTTTGTTAGTTTCCAGTTTAAATTGTGGTCGAATTTTCTTTAAGTTAAACACATTGGTTTAGGGACCTTACTCCTGTTTTAACAATTTCACCTTATGATGCCTGAAGGAAAAAACTGTGACATTTAACTGCTCTGTGTGGTGAAGGAGAGATGCACAACTATCACCATTTGCTAATACACCTGCATGTAGAAAAAGATCGTTTTAATTTTTGAGTATTTTTCTTCTGTTGCATACTCAAAGGTGTTTATCAGGAATATTTGAGACAAGTGGGTTGAAAAATACTGCAAAGGAGCCAAGGAAAACATTCACCACAAGGCTGACATTGCTAAAATATTAGGAGTCGCTGAGGCCATTTCTGTATTTTTTTGCACAAAGTACTTTTATCCACCTATGTTGCAGTCACTTAGTGCTCCCTATTTTGTTTCCCCCTTTCATTCTTTTTCCCTAGCTGTAAGAAAAGATGAGGCTAGTTCTAAGAATCCTTTGTCAAATACCTACACTGACTATAACAATCTCTTTTTAGGTAAAAAATTAACACAGGGAAGGTCGCAAGACATTTGAAACCAATGCTTACCGCAAAAAAACATGCAAAATGGCAGTACTGGATAAATGAACCTGAATTCTTTATGGCTCAGCATGCTGTAATAGAACAGATAGCAGTAGAGTGAGACAGTGGAATACAGCAGTTCTGTTGACAAGAGTATGTAGTAGAGCATGGAGGACTGGGAGAGAAGCATTGCCATGTACTAAGAAGCTCCTGGCATTGAAGCAGTTTGGAGTAAAAATCTGAACTGTCACTTTAAGTACATTCAATTGGAGACTTATTTGGTTGGTTTAAACCAAGTACTAATAAAGGCACTTGGCTATTGGTCTAGCAGTTAAATGGTCCAATTCTGTGATTCCTAGAAATAGCTTAGCTAGTATTTCACCAATTTCCTCTCTAATAAAACACCATAAGAAATGTGGAGGAGAAGCTAAGATTCAAGCACACATTTGTATCTAACAACATAACATTCACCTCTGCTAATGCAACTTTACAGTTTCCCTTGCCTCCTTTGGAGACTTTTTGGGGCAATACTGCAAGACCTGTGTAACGGGAGCTGAAGAGATTCTTACAAGATATAAAGGCCTAAACCTAGTAGAGCTATATCCAGAAGACAAGATGGCATTTGTAGCCTTGGTACTTCTTTGCTGTATTCTGTAGCTACTGTAGTAGTACACTTATTGCTGTACCATTTTTTACTTAGTATTTATTAATTTCCTGTCCAAAAGTGCCTCTCACTTAACCTACAGTTAATTCTCATGCTTCAGAAACAGCTTAACCTCTTACTTCTCTAGTTTGAGATAGTTTTTAACATTTATCACAGAAATCTGTCTGTAGACTTGTGAATGGGTTAAGTTTTGGAGGTCTAAGCACTTATCATTTTACTGGGGATGCACTAAAATACCAAATGAAATGGTATTTTTGTTAGCAGCCATGTAGTAAAACACAATTTCCTATTACTGCTAAAGACCTGTTGAATGATGTTGGTTTTGTTTTTTTCCCCACTGAATTTCATGCCAAATTACTTTATTCTTTAAGGGTCTAATCAATTCTAAAAATATTACTACTTATATGATTACAAAACATAGAATCATAGAATGGTTTAGATTGGAAAGGACCTCAAGCACCATCCAGCTCCAACCCCCTGCCATAGGCAGAGACACCTCCCACTAGAGCAGATTGCTCAAGGCCTCATCCAGCCTGGCCTTAAACGCCTCCAGGGAGGAAGTATCCACAACCTCCCTGGGCAACCTGTTCATTCACTAAAGTGCTTGAATAGTTTGAAGTTTTCTATCACTTAACTTGAATGCTATGGTTTTTTTTCCTTCTACAGAGAAAAGAACACAATCACTGAAGATAGTAGTTACACTTAGGAGAATTTACCTGTATACCAACACTGTCCAAATCACTGTCATTAGAAAGATGCGATACCTTTTTGGTGCCAGCACACAGCCATGAATAAAGAAAGGCAGATGGGTACCCAAGATGACTGGTAATCCCTGAGTGAAGTACCAATGCCAAGGATGAGATCCGTAAAACGTTCCCAAATTCTGCAGCACGTTGAATTTCAAGAAGTTCAGCTGAACCAGTACCCACTGGGAGATGTAGGGAAGGTGTGGGGGCGATGTTAAATACAAATCAAAAAGTGAAAACCAACAGTTAAATGGAATTACAGGGTCATCACTGGCTTTAAGTGATACAGCATTTTCATTCATACTTGACTTTTTTTCTAGTAAGACTTATCACAGACTTCCTATATTTAGTAGTTAAACACAGTAACGTGTAAGCTTTGTAGTTTGTTGAGAAGTACTATGTATTGAGAGCTAAGCATACCAATGTCATTTAAAAGAACTGGGTTTATGGCTTAGGATGTATTTTAGAGATGATAGGCCAGACACAGTCACAGAAATAACAGGAATTAGAGAAGTCTGAAACAGCCGTCCATGTCCAAATGCTGATCTCCAGCCTTTTTCTTATAAGTTAAAACAACTTACCTCACCAAAAAACACGCGGTCAATTATTAAAGAGGTTCCTATTGTAACCAATCTGCAAAAATGGAAAGTTGGTTGCACTGATACAGCCCAGATTGGTTTTGTATCAGATTCTACTCTAAAAAGCTCTCAAAACTCCCCAATTCCTCCTATATTTTTGATGTTATCCATACTCACAGCCATTTTATAGTGACCAGTTGCCATCACCTGGTATTCTTGGCACAATCACAGACAAATGGAAAGCTGTCAAGTCTCACCCTCATGAAACCTCTCCTAGTGCTCTTTTTGCAGCATATACATTCATTTAAAGGAAGAATGCCTCTTATTTAAACTTCTGCAAAAGGACTCTATTTTCCCCTTGTTTTTACATCAAATCAGCTTTTTTGGGTTGTTTGCATTTGTGGCTGTAAAATATTAAGATACAGCTGTGCACAGTCACAGTTTAAACTCAGAACTTACCCAACTGGAATGTAGTTGTGTAGGATAAGGTCTGCTTTCTTCTGTTCTTGCAAAAAATGTCTGAAGACCAAAGGTATCCATGGGATAACAGCAGTGGGACGAATAATAATTGCAAGTGCTACTAAAGCTAAATATTTGCAGCTAGAAGTAAGGAACATAAGAAAATCAGGTATCAAAAGGTTTGGTCAGTTCTTTTGCAGACAGTGACATATCAAGAGTGTATAAATACTGTTGTGTCTGTGACCAAAGTTTTTCATACTGCAGGTAACTTTGATTCTCTTGATGCAGATACTCTGCTTTGCTTGAAAAGCTGCCAACTGTGTAAATGTACTGCTTTAAAATAGTTAGCTGGTAAAAGAAAGCTGTGACCACAAATTTACCTGTATCTGAACCCAAACAAGTTTTTCTTATTTCTCCCCCAGTTCCCATAATTTCCAGTTCTTTAATGTTTCCCTGAAAGTGGTAATTTGTGTAAGGGGAACAGAGGAGCAATTTTACATACCAGCTATATTATGGCTTCAAAACAGTCTTAGAGGAAATACCACACTTGCCACTCCTTCCCTGATCTACAGCTCTTGCTACATGAATGAGGAGGTTTTGGTTGCCTTATATTGTAAGATAACATCAGTTTTTTAAAATGCTGATTTTTACCCCAAGCCAAAAACCCACTAGTGGTAGTAGAAAGTCTCTCACCTGCTTCCCACCTTGGAACCTTTTATTGGATAGTAGTAAAGAGCAAAAATGGTAAGAAGAGTTTCCATGGTGTTTGTTAGAGTTCTGGTACAGGAATACCATGTAAACCAGGAACACAACTGGCAGAAGTACTGAAAATAATTACAAACAGGAGAACTGTTAAATAGTGTAGTTTTGAATGAAGGTGGTAATTCTTCAAGGTGTGACAGTACCATTTTGCTGTTTGTACTGGAACAAATAGTGTTTATTAACATGCATAACCTTTTTGTGAAGGCTTGAGACTCACCACACACTTTGCTGTTTCTGCATTTTCAAGGTGGTGCACTAGTGAGTAAAGCTTCACATCAGCAAAAGCTGCCAGCACTGCCTGTGCAAGTCTAGGGACCCATATCTATGTAAGCAGAGAGAACATTTTACTCACAACAAGCCTGTAAATTCCAAGTTCAAAGAGAGGACTACTGGATTAGTGAATGTCTATGAAAACACAGGTGAGAATTCTCTATGGCTTTTTATTATTAAAAGTAATAAATAGTGAGGTCCTTTAGTCAAAATAGTATTTCTGTTGAAAGAAGTCTAAAGTTCATCTGGAAGTGTTCAGAAATCAAAAGTAGAATTCCTCACCATTCATGTCCAGCAGGAGTCAAATGAGGCTGTTTCTATTTTCAGTATAACTGTGTCTTATTAAACTTTCAAAAACTGAGCCATGGAGCAACTCTGAAGTAGCAACTAATAGTATCAGTATGAAGCTGAATGAGACTGATACAGGCCAAGAATAGCCCTCTCTGACAACATCAGAACTGTGACAAGATCTGTGAGTGAGTTCTGCACCCATGCAAAACACTTCGGTGAGGTCTCTGTGCCAGATTCAAGGCTTTATTTTCTGATGTGTTTTTCACAATACTCACCAGCAGTTTAACATCATCCATGCCCGACAGCTGTAAAGCTTTGTAGATGCTTGCAAAGATCAGTGGATATGAATATCCTCTTAAGCCATGTGTCCATTCCCAAGTTAGGTACCCATAATTATTAATATTAAGGATAGATAATGAAAAGTTGAACCAACAAGTTTCATTCGAGCTGCTTTCTTCAGCCCTTATCCGGGTCGAGACATTTACCCATGTAGCCAACAGCAGTGGGTTTTCGGTTACTGGCCAAGCTAACACCTCGCTGCCCTAGAAATCAGTGTCCTACTCCCACTCACGACGCTGCGGCAATGACTCCCGAGTCACGCACGGCCAGTACAGAATGGGGGCAGCAGGGCCACGTCCCCTCTGGCCCGCAGGGAGCGACAGTGCGGGACCGCGAGGACCGGCGAGAGGCTGTCACCGCCAAGGATATTTAAAGACCATGCGGTGAGCGACCTCCAGCGACTGCCAATACTCATCCGGGACGAAGCTGGTCTGGACGAAGAAGCAGTTGAGAGTCCGCAACGCCACGGTGAACGCCAGCAGCCGTGCCGGCCCGCTGACAGCGCCTGCGGAGGTGACGTGCTACGGTCCATTAGTGCTCCCTCCGAGGTGCGCCGCTACTCCCGTCCCACCCCTTCCCTCCGCTCCGCTTACCGGCTTCTTGCCGCCCGGAGACCTCGCCAGGGGTGCTATACAGCACGGACCGCCGCTTGCGGAGCCGCACTACTTCCGGCCTCCGCACCAACAGCCCGCCTGCCGTCTCCATCTGCGCCGCCTGCCTCTCGCGGTAACAGCGCATGCGCAGCCTCCAGCCGCGAGGACACCGCCGCCACTTCCTTCCGGTCACTGTAACGACCGGGAGGCCTTTGGTCTGTGGTTTCTTCTCCTTCAGGTGAGAGGTACCGGGTCCGGCACAGCGCAGCCCAGGTCCATAAGGCGAAGGACTCCTGGAGCAGAAAGAACGCCGAACACCGTGCCCCCCTCCCCTCTCCTTGCCGGGAACGAGGGTGCCGCCGAGGGGCGGCGAGAGGCCGCGAGAGTCTCAGGCGTGTCTGTGGGCGCGGGAGCGCCGCCTGGCGGCATGTGGGGGAGGCTACCGCTGCCGCACGTGGCGGTGGCCGTGGTGCTTGGCGTGGTAAGCGGAGTTTATATCTACCGGCCGATCTTCCAGCCGCCCGGGCCCCAGCAACCCGACGAGGGCTCGGCAGGGCCGCCAGCGGACGCCGCGGTGGCGAAGAGGCCCTGAGGTAGTCGTGCGAGGCGCGCCGCCTCCCTCGCTGGCCGGGCCTGCGCTTATCCCGTCAGAGGAAATGGTGCCCGATCCTCCCGCCAAGTGGCAGGGTTCGTCGGCGTGCGGGGAACGGCCATCGCGCCGCGAGCCAGCCGTGGCCCTCCCGAGCAGCCTCCTCTGCAGCCTGGCCCTGCCCTGAAGCAATCCGCCGCTCGAAGATGTAACTGCATAAGTGTGTGCTTGGTACCAGTCTGTAAGGACGTGAATATTGAGCTGTGTATAAAATTCTTTCTGCTTAAAAGCGTGCCTTCGAGTTTAAATAACCACCAAGGAACTGGAAAAAGAAGGTCCCTATACTACAATCACTCTCCACCATGAGATTGTGTCTCATCTGATCCCACAGGCAATAAACACCATTTTTGTCTGCTTGTCACAGTTTCAGTTCTAAATCCATTGTTCTGAGAATGCAGTGGTACTGATAGCTGAGAAGAGGCAAGTTTGAAGTCCTTGACTTATATATCCACACATGTACCACACATTGTTGTTCCTGACAGAATGAGACTGGAGTGGTTACTTAACTGATCATATTGCCTGAAAGTCAGGTTGTACTTGGAGAAGTGTTTCAGAGTGTTACTCAGCAGGACAGCATTGATCTTGTGTGGGTCAGTATGGCAAAACAGAATCCACGACTCGGAGAAACTACAACAGTAGGTATTTCAGGACTTTAAAAGGAAACTCAAACTTGCAGATTTTTGGAGGAACTTAGGTCAGATCCTGGTTTTAACACAATCTGTAGACAGCTTGAGGGGGAAAAAAATCTTCCCTGGAATGCGCCTTTAAACGCAGCTGAAGGTAGTACATAGATTTCCCAGAAGTAAGAAGAGCAGTAGAAGGTGGAGCAGTTGAGTGTGACAAATCTAGTTTGGATGTGGTAAAACGCTAGAAGCCTGTGATGCGTGCTAGCACAGAATTGATGTGGTGACTCCCAGCAGTTCCCTTTATTTTCAAGAGCATTATGTATTGAAAATGCTATTTTTAAAAGGAATAACGAATCTAGAAGGCATTTTCTTTGCAAATGTAATTGCTGAGTTTGTCCATGAGGATAGAAGCTGATTTTGAAAAGTCTCGAGAAAGAGATGTCTGAACTGAGGCAGACAGAAAGGGCTATTGAGGCACCAGAGGTTAAGACTGCTTGCAGAGTTAAGACTGCTGGACTTTTAAGTTAATTGAGCAGCTGTGAGAGCACAGAGAACGTACTTTCCTCCTGCAGGGAAAGGCAGCCAGCAGGCGGCAGAGGAATCACGAAATCCACCGCTGTGAACACGAACCTGGTGGCCCCACGTATTTCCTCTTCAGAACCTGTTCTGCCTCTCAACGTTTTTTTTTAAGCCGCGTGTGGCGTCATGGAGGAGTGAGGAGGCGTGCGGCTGAACAGCCAGCCTATGTAATTGAAAATGGCCTTCTGCATGGGAGCAGAGCCTTGGCAGCGTAGCGGTGATGCCCTGAGGCCGCGTCCCTGCCCCACTCAGCGCTCTCACTGTGGGGAAGGCAGAGCCGCGCCGGGGCGGTGCTGCTCGGCCGGCCCGGCCCTGCCCTGCCCGCGGCTGCCCCACGCCGGGAGGGGCCGTTCCCGCCCCTACCTCGGGCCGTACGGGAAGTGATGTTGCCTTGACGGAAAAGGCACGCTCGCAGCCCAAAAAAGGGCAGGTACGCAGGGACGCGGCGCTGCGGGAGCCCCGGTGGCCGGGGGAGGTGAGCAGGTAGGACGGCAGCGAGCCGAGCCGAGCCGAGGACGGCGGGGTGGGGGCTTGGGACTCTCGTCGCCCTGTCACCCTCTGACGGGGCTGCAACAGCTGCAGGAGTCAGGGTGCTTCGGAGAAGCATCTCCACTGCTAAAGAGTTAAGAGATAACGAGGTCCCGTTTTGGGCCTCTTGTTCCACGAAGGACATTAAGGTGCTGGAACGTGGCCAGAGAAGGGCAACGAAGCTGACAAAGGGTCTAGAATATAAATCTGAGGAGCAGCTGAGGGAACTGGAGTTGTTTAGCATGGGGAAAGGGAGGCTCAGTGAAGATCCTTTAGCTTTCAACAACTCCCTTGAAAGGAGGTTGTAGAGAGGTGAGGATCCTTCTTAACGCCCAAGTAACATGCAATAGGACAAAATGAAACGGCCTCAAGTTGTGCTAGGGCAGATTTATTTTGGATATTCGGAAAAATTTCTTCACTGAAAGGGTTGCCAGTCCCTGGAACAGGCTATGCAGGTTGAGTTGCCATCCCTGGAGGTATTTTAAAAGCCGCATAGATGTGTCGCTGAGGGATGTTGGTTTAGTGGTGACTTGGCAGCATTGGGTTAACGGTTGGACTTGGATCTTTGAAAGTCTATTTAAACTGAAATGATTCTATGATTCTCTGATACTAGGATGGGTGGTTTGGGCAGGGAACTTGAAATATTGGGGCGAAATGGTGATTTTTTTCTGTGCTGCAGAGCCAGGGGAGCAGGTAGGTGTTGCGGGGATCTCTTGCAACATAGCAGTTCAGAAGGCGCACTGGGCCTTCCTTTTTGCCCACCTGTGCAGCCTCCCGTGCCCACAGGCTTCTAAGCCGATGATGTGGGAAGTTTAACAACAGGGCCTCAATTGTGAGGTTAAAGGAAAAAAAATTGAAGCCTTGGCCTTTTTGGTGCATGTGCTCAGTTTTACAACTGCTGGTTTGGAGCACAACTAAGCAAATAATTGCTCTCGGGCCTTCACATGTAGCAGCTGTAGGACCTGGAAGTTTCCCACAGCTCAAGACATGAGTTTCTGTCTTAAAGTGAAATGGATTGCTTGTCTGAAAAAAAAAATTAAAAATACTAATTTATTGAGGCAGAATTACAAGTGTGTTTTATCTGTTTAACCAGGATTTAATCTTGTATTTGGTTATCAATAGATCTATTGCTTCTGTTTGAACATTGCGTGTTTGTCTGACAGTCTCCTTGCTGAGAGAGTTCTGGAGGTCTCTTCAGTCTGATTTGCAGTGTTTGGACTAAACTAATGCTTTGATGATCTGGATCTAAAGAAAGCTACATCCATCAGAAAAATACCTTGTTTTTTCTTTCTCTGTAAGATGCTAGATTATAATAATACATAAGTAGTGTTTTTCTATGGTAAGTATAAAGGACATGCCTAGAACTGTCAAAACCACCCAACTTTAATTTTCATCTCTCCTTAGAGATGCATCGGATGTATTTTGAGCTTTCTGATAGTATTACTCCTCAAAACACTTTCCCTAATGCTTTCATCAGGATAATGCATATGCTTGGAGTTAGGAGTTCTGCTAGGTCTTACTGGCCTGATGATGTTTTTCTATACTTAGAGTTTTACTTGAAACTCTACAAAATGTGTATTGATTTTTATGCATAAAGTGCATTAGCAGCACTAATCAGTTTCTGAAATCTATTTGGGAACTTACTCTTACGTAGGCTTGTCTTCTCAGCCTTTATTTCTTTGCTTATATGTAGACTACTTTTGTGACTGATTCAGGTATTTTCCAGACAGGAAATAGCATACAAGACAATATGCATTTCAAATGTTCATCTGTAATTGTAGGGATAATATTTGTGATGCTAAATGCATGTCTCAAAAGCATGATTAAAGATGGAAAAAAGAACAGCATGTTCTTGTGTTTCTAGTTCAGGGTTCTTATTTTATGTCTATTTAATTTCTTGCACAGACAACTTTTGGGTGGGGGAGACTGTGCTACAACACACACTGGGTTTATTTTTGTAGTTAATAAAATTTCTACTCTGCAATCAGATATCTAAAACCAGGCTGTAAGTTTGTTTTTATCACCGTTGTTAAACATGAGAACACATTATGTTATCATTTGACTACACATTTCCTTTTCTCTCAAAGTGAAGATTGATGAGATAAAGTAATTTTGAAGTAATGTCTGTTCAGCTTCTTTTGATTCTTGTTTGTTCTGTTCCTGTGAAGCATCTGCTGTGCTGGCATAAAAAACATTGAGTAGTTTGTCACTTTTCGGCATAATCCTGAACTTGCAGAGCAACACCATTAATCAGAGCAGTCTGTTGTAATCCAGAGAGGGATAGTAAGAGTTTAATTTAGAAGCATGTAAAATTTGCACTAGAGATGTAATATAAGGGATGATAAATCCTTTCCCTCTGTTAATATCTCAGCAAATACAACAAGATGCATTTTAAATGTATTAAACTTACTCTTGAAATAGTTAGTAGTCAGATACTCTCTTCTGTGTTAAAGCTGCAAGACTGTGTTCCATTGCACATGTGATGTGGTCTTGCAGGTAAATTTAAGTTTGCTCCTCAGTAATTTCAGAAGATTACCTAAATGTTTATAGCTAAGCATTTGCTGGGCTAAGTATGTTAAGTGCTCATGGACTTGCTATTGCTCCTTCTTGTCTTGCAGCTATCACTTATGCTGGAGATACGATCAGGTTTACAAAACTGACTTAAAACATGGCTGGAAAGCCATAGTTAAGTACAACATGATGTAAGAAATACATATCTAAAATACATTTTTTAAATAGCAAACCCAGATTTTTTTTTCTGTTTAAAAAACTATATTCCCAGCCAGTCATCTTCTGTGAGTAGCATCTGATTATGACATTTCTTCTCCTTCTTTCTTTTTTGTTGCTTAGTCTGAAACCTTGATCCCTGTCAGGATCTGGGACTAACCTGAACCATATTAAATCAGCTGAGATCATACTCCTTTTTCTCTGTTAGAGGGAAAACCATAGTGAATGAGAAATCATAGTCCCTAATTTCTTTCCTTGAACATCTGTATATTGTTTTGTTTTCATACATAATACAGCAGAATTTACTTTTGGTTACTGTAATAAGATTCGCAGTGTCTGTGATTTATTTTCCAATCTAATAAGATTTGAAGATTAAGTTATGGCATATAGATTAAAATATGACATATTACCAGCATATTTTTTTTTCTTGTGATGTTGCTTTGGCTTCAAGGGATTGAAAATACTCTGATATACACACACACATATATATATATGACAGCTTTGCATGGTACTGGATGCTTTGCACATAGTTGTCAGCGCTCTGAAGCTGACTTGACAAGTTCTTCAGTATTTAAACTGTTGCAAGGAAATAGAAAATGCACGTGTCCCTGCTTTTATGGTTCTTAAGGTAATATCAAAGTGTAAACCAATGCAGTGCTCTTTTCCTGAGTTTGCAGCCTATTTCCCATAGTCGTTCCCTTCTCTGTTTTTGATATGTTTGCTGCTGAGAAATGGGCAAAACTAAACCATATTAAAGACAGTGTGGAGACTGGTGGTAAGGTAGGGAAGAAGCAGGAAGCAACAATGGAGTTACAAGATTAGGAGGAGGAGTTCAGGTTTTTGAGAAATTTGTGGTTTGCAGTGGAAAAAAGGAGTTGGCAGATACGTGAGCAGTGTTTTTAGATTAAAAGTTACCGATGTGGGCACTTGCAAATAGTATTTTGAAAGTCAGTCTGCACTTCTGCAGGGGTCACCTGTGTAACACAGACATATGAGTGAAAGTGCTATAAGGACTATACCTAGCTGAAATATTTTATATGCAGATAAAAACACTTGATGGGTGTAAGGACAACTGCTACACAAAGTAACTGATTCCAGATTAACTTGGAGTTTGTGATTGCAGTTTAGCAGCTGTCCATTTTGTCTACAGCTGTCAGCTGAAAAGTTGATGAGAGGATAGAGGAGTAAATATCAAACCAATTAAGTATTACTGAAGATTCATTTTTTTTTCCCCTCAGGTTAAGGTGAACTCCGTGTTTTTGAAAGGGTAGATGAGCTTTTGGGTATGCAAACCCCCTGCAGGTTTGAGTTAGAAATGGCATAATGTAAAATGAAAACAGTTATGTACAGTTTCTTTAGTACTTCTGTTAAGCATATCAACACACGAGGTAACATTTTCATTAGAAGTTGAAGGTTCTTTTGCAGAAGTACTACTGTTTAAAGGCATCCTCTCATTTCTGTTAGAAAATTAAAAATGGCAATGCTGTTATGGTAGCTGCTATACAGTGATGAAAATGAACCGCTTGTGCTCTCCAAAGTCAACCAAGTTTTACTCTGAGGTCCTGTTTCATTATTTTCATAACTCTTGGATATTTCATTTGGTTCTTTTAAGTGTTCATTCCAAGCTCTAACGAAAAAAGTTGCTCTATGAACTAAAAAAGAAAACATCTTTCCAGTTACAGCCTTGGGAAATGGGAATATTTGGACTAGAGCGAAGGCTGCTGTTAAGATAAGGAGTAATAAATCATGTATGTTGTGTGGGAGGAAAATAAAAGCTGATTCACTTTTGCTTTGAAAAATGCACGTTTTTTTGTGTGTCTCTGCCGATATTGAAAGTGTAATGCGTCATATTGGTAGCGGCTGAGGGAAATTACATTCCTCCTGGAAATCTTTGCTGATAATTGCACAACTAAGATGGAGTGTGATGCATTTCGAGAACTTCAGGATATCAGTCAAAGTTAGCAGTTGTGGATGTTGCTTCTGCTGTGAAACATTCATGCAAGGTTTGTGTAAGAGATGAACTGCTGTTACAGTTGTTGCCAGTGGGTGGTGTTTTCCCAGGCTACTTTGAAGCTCAGCTAACATTCAGAATTGGGATTATACTCAGAAGTTGGACGGAGTTGGGGTTGTTTTGGTGTGTTTGTTTTGAATTAAATTTGTATTTGTAATTTAAACATTATTCACAATTCCTCTCACCCTACATGTTTGATTCCAGACCAAACTTTAGACATGACTGATTGTGACCCCTAAAGAGACAAGATTAAATTCTAGCCCTGCTGGTATCAGCCATGCATTTAACAGCATCTGCTTCACTGACTTTCTGCTCTAACAGTGATTCACCTTGACAGGTCTTCTCTGCTGGAGCATTAACTGTCTGGCTGTACTTAATTTTCCTGTATTCTTTCTTGCATCAGAAAGGTGTCAAGATAGACAGAGATGGTGTCATCTGAGTTTGAACACTGTACTGTCTGAATTTGACTGTATTTCTTCTGAATTTGGTAGCAAAACACTCATAATTTGGGTAAATGTAACACTATGTTCGAGTTGTTAAAAGAAGTAAGATTTTAAAAAGTTGTTTATATATGAAGTAGAAAAGGTGACTATGAATCTTTATTTGGCAGCTTTTTAGAATTGTCACTTTGGATATAGCATAGGACAGGGCCTGAGCGAAAGACTTTGAAAGACCTGTGATAAGAATGTGCTACAAAAGTAGCATCATGCTTTCTAGCAAGTTTTAAAACCCCAACAGACTGAAACACAAAATCCCCCAAATTTGAACTGGTCATACAGTGAAATCCAATTAGTTTTTATTCTACTAACATTTTAATAATAGATGTACTCAGATTTAATTTGCTTTAAATGGTAAATGTATTTAAATCCAAATCAGAAAGTAAGTGAAAATGTATCTGATAGTCACAGTATGTGCTGTGGCTAATCTGGAGCAATGCATGTACAACTTGGCCAGCTGCTAGGTGCTGTTAGGAGTCTCTTGTAGAACTGAAAAGCTGTAACTGCCAGCTTTCAGAGGTATGCATCTGACTTTCCTTTATCCAGCTGCCAATTTTTAATTAACAAAACATGTAGGAACTTAATTTTTTTGTGTTTTCTTCCCCTATGTGTTAAAACTTTTCAGCAGATTCCAGTGTTGGGGGAGAAGGCAGACATGACAGAAATTCAGTCTAATAAGTTTTGTTTTCTGGAGAAACCAGGCTAAAAGGCATGTCCTCATTTCAGCTTTGTTTTTTGCGTTGCAAATTTGGAGCTTTGCTCCAACAAGTGCTTATTGCCCTTGTAATCTCCAGTGTGGTGTGTTGAGCCTTAGGGAATTTTTCTTCAGCCTAGCATCCTGAGGGATCATGAAGAATGGGAGCAGTATTTTTTTTGTAACTGGGAGTTGCACAGGGAGTGGAGTAGGGCCAACGGAACCGAAAGAGCTACTTTAGTTCTGTGCTCCAGAATCACCACCTTTACAAGCCTGCCCATTCCTTTTGCACACTCTGAAACACATAAGATTAACTAGTCAGGTTGGTTACACTTAACTTAGGGAGTCACTGAATAAAGGAAAAAGTGAAGGTGTTCTTATGTTAATGATGCTCATGGCCAAAGAAATGGTAGAGAAGAAAAACAGACATCTCAGGTGTTTAGTTAGATTTCTTATGCTTCATTACATGGAAGATCAAACTATAATATAGGACAAAAGGAATACTTTGCAGTAGCTCAGAGGAGGCATACTAATATAGCTGTCAAATAATGCAAATAACTATCTTTTTGCATTTTCCTCCTGAGAGCAAATTTGAAGTGTAAGAGACACTGTTGTCAGCTGATGAGGGGAATGAAGGACCTATTAAGCAGATTTACAGAAGATGCAGACAGGGCCATCTTGTGCTGAAAAGAAAACTTAGCTGCCTCCAAACTGGAATTCTGCTGAGATCAGTTTTAAAAAGCAGCATCTTTAATTTGGTAATGACTTATTGGATCAGGTAGTACAAAGAACAAAGGTACATTGATTAACCATAGGCATGAATCAAAATATGAAAGCAACTTTCTAAAGTGTATTCATACTCCAGGATTGTAAAACATTGATAATCATTTCTAAGGATGCTGTCGTCCACATATTCCTTTGCACTGCTACAACAACTTCCTGTAAAACTACTCTAGTTTTTAATTAAGAAAGGTACCTTACTCATCAACCCCTTTAATAGGTGGATAAAGATCACTGAGCTAAAATGAGATTTGTAATTCTTCAGGCTGAAGATAGAGACATCAGATTATTAGCCTGCTTTGACAGCTTGTTACTAAAATTCAGGGACATAGGTATCTGCATGTATTGCTCTCCAAGGTGCTCTCTTCAAGCGATCATGCTTGAAAAAAAAAAAAACAACAAACTTCTTAAGTTTTGCAAAATGTGGAATCAGCATAGGTCTCACAGAAGAGCCTCTAGCACTTTAGGTAATTTAGCTATCTTTAGATTAAATATTTCTCTTTTAAGTACAGACAATGTAATTTGAATAGTATGGATCCTGCCAAAATATTTCCTACAGGCAAAAGAATTAAATTTGTTAATTTCAGCCAAAATGAATAATTCTGTTTGTTCTTACATTAGTATGTAAATACAGAGCTTTTTATTCACAGTTTCTTGGTGGCTTAGCACATTACATTATACAAGGACACTGTAATTTTTTTTTCCTGTTATTTTCTTTCTATTATTTCAGACCCATAATTAGAGAACCTGATTCAGGAATTAAATTTCCTTTTTTCTTTCCCTTTTCATTAAGAACTGCCTCAAAATAAACTGTGCTTATGCTGACAGTAATAGAAAGTGATGTGAAGGCAGTAAACTTGTAGCTCAACAAAATGGACAACTTCTGCATGTTTGGGATAATTTTACTCCTCTTTTCTGAGATACTGACAGGTTCTTCAACTGTAAGCAAATTTTATTTTGGGAAACAATCTCTTGATATTTTTCCTGTGAAGAAGTTGACAGAGTTTAGTTTAAAGCTTCCCAAAATGCTGATGCCAAATGCCTAACTACTGAGAAGGGTTCCTGTGTGTAGGCAGTATGATGTTCTGTAAAAAACAAAATTGATACTTTTAACTTGCCAATTATTTTAGTGGTAACTTTTTTTTAATTCTTGAAGAGATCCTAGTAAGTCTTGGAAGTTAGTCATCTAGAGCCTCTCTTCAAAGCTTTTTTTTGTTTGTTTTGGTGTGTGTGAAATGTTGACCTGAAGTATATCAGTACTTTACCTCTTGCAACGGTAGAAGTAAGCTCTGTCACTATTACTAGAAACTGCCCAGATTGGCTTGTAGTTGAAAGAACAATACGTGAAAGTTTTACTTTAGTCTGTAGTACTACTAAATATTTAGCAAATGTGTCTTTTGGGTATCTGGAAAACTTGCTTGACCTACTTTCATTTTAATCACTGGAGGGGTATTTCATGAGTTGATGCTGGCAAAGACAGTCTAATGGTGGGTGGCCTTTTATTTATTTCCTTGGAAAGATACTGGTTTGAGGAAGGCAGGACAAATTCAATATAAAGGATTTTGTCTCTTTCTTACAGGTCTTTCTCGTTGTGTCTTGAGGTATTGGTGAGTTACTGCATTTATAGGCTGCTGTGGCAGTAAGTAGCAAACTCATTCACGTGACAGCTGGTCAGTTTTCCTTTGCAGCACATCTCATCAGCCTAATTTTTTTCCAGAGTGTCTTTTCATGAGAAGCTGACTTTATTCCAAGGAAACAATGATAATTCTCTTTTACATTTGTAGGAATCTGCCACTTAAACTTTTTTTTTCCTATTTACTTTTTTCTCATCTCTTCTTTTTGTATTTTGTAGGGTATTTCTCTCACTGTGAACTAATTGCTGCATAGAATATGCTGTAGGTCTTCTTGAAGTGTACCACCATATATGCAAATTGGTTCATAGGCAATCTGTTCCAGTGTCTTCTTTTCCCTCTCTTGCATTTAGTTCCCTCTTTGATTGCCAGTAGATGATTTGTGGCACAGATGAGACTTGTGAATGCTAACAAATAACATTACCTATCAACAAGTTGGGTTTTATTCCATAGCCTTGTAAGTCATCTGTTGAATGCATGTATGAAAACTGTCTGTTGGAAAAGCATGGTGAATTTTTAGAGGGTGTTGGAAAAAGCCATTAACTGGTCAGAGTGATGAAGAGGAGACCGCCAATAGAACTGGGTAATTGAGGAGTGGGGAAAGTGGAGGCAGTTGGCACTGGTGTTAGGCACACCTTTTGACTTTGTAAACAGATGAGTTGTTTCTGTAGCGTTGGACTGAACCGGACCATTGCTAGATCCTTCCCACACCATCTCCAGTGGCACATGCCTTAATTCTTGCAAGAACTGTGGTCAGACAGGTGACAATCCAGCATTTTCTTCTAGGGGAAACACCTGCTGCAGGACAGTTCGGACCCTTTTAGCTTTTCTCAAGACTGTGGAATGTATGAAGGCAAACATTCTGATGTCTGCGATGAAGAATGCGCTGCTGTGTTTGATTCCATTCAGATTTCCTCCTAATTTTTTAGGCCTGCATAGTAAAGATAATTTTTACAAGAAGTCCATAAATTCCAGCTCATCTTGTTCCTACAGTGTGTTCACAAAGCTTGCTTGTAAAAACAGCAGGAAGATTTAATAACTAAACAGATAACCATTCCTATGTAGAGATGTGGCATTAGAGTGAAGTGTGTAAAGTGACTTTAGTGGTGATCCTCTCCATAAACTCAGAAAATGTCCAAGCTCTTACAACTTGTAAGGCCTGTGTAGAAATGAGAGAAAGGCTTATTGAGGGCTAGCTGTGGTGGTTCCTGTTCCAGTTGCTGCTTTACTGTGTGCACTTCCTGCCACTGCAGTAGGGTTGGCTCAGGTGTTTGTGCAGTACTTGCCACAAATACGTTTGTTTAAAAACAGAGGCTTTAAGTAATCAAACACTGATGCCCTCCCAGTTTGTAAACTGACGCCATCTGTTTTGGTACTAACTCTGCAGTCATTCCTGCGAGTTTGTAAGGAAAATTAAGCAGCCTTAGTTTGTCATGAAAGCAAAAGCTGAAGTCTAGGTATTGCTTAACAATCGTTTTTCCCACAAATATGGTAAAAATCTTACTGTGTGAACTCCATTTACATAGCTGTCAGAGAATTTCACATAGGCAGTTCGTGTTCAGTGTGTGTAACCACCTTCCAGGCTGTTTGCAACATGGCAAAAAAGTTGCTGCTTTGTCTGGCAACACTTCTTATCCTGTTCCTCCTTCGGTGCTCTGGAGCACCGGAAATTCTTGAGTGCTTGTGGTCTGAATATTTCTTCACAGTAAGCGAACATGCTGGTATCAATCAAGGAAGCAGGTAAAGGTTAAAAATGTTCCTGTTGCTGGAAATAGAACACAAACTTTTTATTGCTAGTGTGAGCAAAAATGGACTTGTATATTCTGAAACTATAGTGAAATGTGTGGAAGATTGGAATGAGCTAAGAATGAGTAGAGTTTTGGAAGTTATTACCTGTAACAAAGAAGTGGATTTTAGCTAAATCTGGAAAAATGCTAAGTCGGAGTATAAAAAAGTGTTACACCACAGCTAGTTGTTTGCCAGTGCTGTGTGACAAAACTTAGATATTCACTGGGGAAAGGCAATAAAAATGGCGTTGATTTGCAGGATGAGAGGGTGGGATAGTTGAGCACTGGAACAAGTAAATTAAGGAGCTTGTGGACTTGGCCTGGTTACTGGTAGATGGATACATTAAACGTTGTAGCAGGCTGTTTGCAGTGATTCTTAAATTATAAGTAGCCTTAGAAACCTCCTTAATTTCCTTTCTATCTTCACTGCTCTTGAAACACTGAGAAAAGGATCTGAGACAAGAAAGGGTTGTACAGGGTGACCCATCTTCTGTAAAAGCTCACATCTGCTAAATTTCACATGGGGAGTGCAAAATTCACTTTGTTCTCACTGCTCAGTCCTCCACTGTTAAGCTTCCATAATGTCAGGGGTGCTTGTGAGGTGGGACAGGGCCTCATGGTGACTGTAGGTGGCTCTGTAGTTCCTCTCCTGTTCCTAGGATCCAGCGCAGAGACCTCTGCCCAGTGCCATGGTGGATACCAGTGTTGTACTGCAGCCAGACACATGGCTCTTGCCTTTTGGGTGCCTGTATTTAACAGGCCCTGATGGACTTGTTGAGAGAGTTGGTTTACATGTCAAATCAGCATTCCTCAAACTTATTTAAATGTTTAAAGTGTCTACATGTGTCTCTTAAGACTTGGCAGAGGTAATCTTGTGGATTTATCTACCATGGTTCCAAAAGTTTCTGTCATTATCTTGAATTTGGTCTTTTCCTTGAGCTTGCTGTCACCAGAAGTAGTTCAGCAGAAGGGGCTGGACGTGGATGCCCACAAAACCCTGTAGTACTGCTGCCACTGCCCTCCCAAATCCTTTCAGCTCCTTCTCACATGGTGGGTATCACTTTGGTGTCTGTGCCACCTATGTGATCGATGCTTGTTTCTGTCATCTGTTAAAACATAAAACCAGGCTCAACATGGACATTCTTTATTAGATTTTACAAGCTTTTGGTGCTTGCCATGTTTCATTGTAGTAGACTGTGTTAGCTGTATTTTGTCTTTTGCATGTAATGAAGCATCGTGCAACTTCCTCTTCCTACGACAAGAAGTTTATGCATGGCTAAGTGTTTGTTACCTGGTTTGGGCAGATCTAGTTAGCTTTGTTGCTTAGTTATAGGAGGAGAAAAAGAGATCATTTGATTGGTCTGCAAGACATGCACAAGCACATGACAAGCAGCTGAATGTAATTAGGTGGGTAGGGTGGTTGTGTGAGGCCAGCAGCTTTGCAAGGCAGTGTGCATTTTAGAGCTATTATTGGGAAGTAGACTCTTTGTTTCTATTTTCTTTGTCTGCTGATGCTACCTTTAGGTAAGAAATGTCTCTTTTTGCATGACTCTGATCTGAACTGTGTCAGGAACTGAACAGGTCTGAACAGATCTGAACTGTGTCAGGAAACTCATTACTAAAGTACCTTTGGAAAACTATAGATCCATTTGCCGCTGTTAAGCAGAGGTATGTAAATACTGTCTCTTTTTTATTTATTTTCATAAAATTATTACTTAGTCTTTGCTTGAGCTGACAGTTGTTACCTGCTACCTCCGTGATGAACTTTGAAGCAGTGTTCCTGTACTTTTGATGAACTGCCTGAAATACTTTGATTTTGAGAGGCAGTTCGGCATTAATCCTCATGCTCTAGAGGGAAAAGTAAACTTTAAACTGGGAAGTATACTGGCTTATGTAAAACTTAGGCTTTGAATTTAAATTATAAAACTGTAAATTCTTCGGTACATCTTCAGTCATTGGCTTTCACAAAAAGATCAATCAGATTTAAAGACAAATGTGGCTAATTTTATCAATAAGATTAAAATAAATTACTACAATGATTAGTGTCTAGATTCAGTAACTAAAATACACCCTTTTGATCCCAAGTCATCAGGCTACATTTCCTTCTGTGTTAGGTCAAACTTGTTCTACAGTTAAGGCCTTTGATAGTAAAGTGTACTGCACAAATAGCATTTCATAATAGAACAAAGTACTCAGTATTTTTCAGTGTTGTAGTGCTTGAACTTTCCATTTCTGTGTTCTCATTAACAATAAATATACTTAATACCCACCATCCTAAAGGACTGGGTTGTTTTTTTTTCAGCTGAGTTGTACAGTAATGTGTTTGTTCTCTTGTATACTAAATGATGATAAAAGGAATGAAAATGGCGTGTTGCACAGTCTGTTATTTTTAGTTAGCAAAAGCAGTTGGACTGCAAGGAGCCATGAGACCTCATCTAGTTCACAATACTTGTTCAATCAGGTAGTAATGGTTTCAATCTCAAAGTTACTTATGCTGTAGGAAATATAGGTGTGGGATGTTATTGCAGTGCTTTATTTCTTCTCTGAAAGAAACTTGCTTTGTATGTGCCCATCTGACTAGGTCATTCCTTACCTTCCTTCAAGCATGAATTTGTAATTGGGCATCCTTTCTTGCCTATGTGTTTGCAGTGATTTTCTAGTCATGGACCGGAACTCGAGTATTTGTAGACTGTAAATAAGCAAGGAAGAGTTGTTCAGAGAGCAAAAGAGAGTGTTCTCTTCCACTTCTGTGGGAATGTCACAAGGCTTTCCCAGGGTTTTGACTGATGTCTTGCATAGAGGTATCTTGAGATTTCTAATCCTGATCATTACCCCTTGACTTGTGTTTACAAGAAAGAAGTGACAAATTTATAGATGTAGTTACAGAAGTAACTTTTCCTGCTGTTTCCTTGTAGACATCCTCAGTACATGACAGCTTATATAAAATAATTAGGAGGAAGGGATTTTTGTAAACGTTGGTGCTTGGCATTGTGTGTTGTTTTTTTTCTGTGCTGGATAGGTTGATTGTCATAGTTGTTTAATTTTAAATTACATTATATAATGTTTTTAATTGTTACATGTGCATTTTGAATGTGTGTTACAGAAACAATTCCTAGCACATCTCCAGGTAGTGATTTCTAATAGTGTTAGCTATTTGAGGATTAACGTTTGATAATATTGATATTCTGTTGTGTAGAGCAAAACAACAGCATTTGGTGCTGCCCTCCTTTCTCTCACCATGCTTCCAGCCAGTTTCAGGATATTTACCTTTTCCAAGCATATCTTTCATTACAACTCTATCTTAAACAAAACACTCCTAGTAATTAAGCCTGGTAGAGACAAAATAGGAGTTTAATTCAGCTGGAATTCTTTAAACATGTCATTAAGAATGGCATAGAAAATAAATTGTTTGGGGGGTTTTGTGCTTAAATTTTGTCTAGATTTTTTTTTTTTTAAGACTCAAAATATCTTAAAAGCAGTTAATGGAAAAAGATCTGCAGCATGTCCTAATGGAATGAAGGAAATAAGGTCTAACAACGGGAAGTGGAAATAACTTCATCAGGAGAAAAAAATAAGAGTAACTTTCTTCTTGAATGTTTGACTTCATAACTAGAAAGTAAAACAGTTCCTGCTTCTCAGTGTTGCTTAAAAACTGTTATAGAGATATAATTTCTTTGTGAGATGTCAGATTTGACCCAATTGTTGTTATAGAAAGAAGCAGAACTGAGATCTTGGTTGCCGGGAAGTGTGCCAAGCGTCAACCCAGCTGAATCCGACAGGGTTCAGGCCCCGGGGAGGAGGGTTCTGCACTTTGGCCACAACCCCAAGCAATGCTACAGGCTGGGGACAGAGTGGCTGGAGAGCAGCGAGGAGGAAAGGGACCTGGGGATGCTGGTGGACAGTAGGATGAAGATGAGGCAGTAGTGTGCCCAGGTGGCCAAGAAAGCCAGTGGCATCCTGGCCTGTATCAGGAACAGTGTGGCCAGTAGGACGAGGGAGGTTATTCTGCCCCTGTACTCAACACTGGTCAGGCCACACCTTGAGTACTGTGTCCTGTACTGGGCTCCTCAACTCAAAAGAGATGTTGAGGTGCTGGAACATGTCCAAGAAGGCAACAAAGCTGGTGAAGGGCATGGAACACAAACCCTATGAGGAGAGGCTGAGGGAGCTGGGGTTGTTTAGCCTGAAGAGAAGGCTCAGGGCAGACCTCATTGCTGTCTACAACTACCTGAAGGGAGGTTGTAGCCAGGTGGGGGTTGGTCTCTTCTCCCAGGCAACCAGCAACAGGACAAGGGGACACAGCCTCATGTTGTGCTGGGGGAAGTATAGGCTGGATGTTAGGAGGAAGTTCTTCACAGAGAGAGTGATTTGCCATTGGAATGGGCTGCCCAGGGAGGTGGTGGAGTCACCGTCCCTGGGGGTGTTCAGGAAAAGACTGGATGAGGCACTTAGTGCCATGGTTTAGTTGACTGGATGGGGCTGGGTGATAGGTTGGACTGGATGATCTTGGAAGTCTTTTCCAACCTGGTTGATTCTATTCTACTTGTGCACACACAAATCATGGCCTTGTTCCACAAGCCAACTCTCCACACTTGGTGAGGAGAGAATTCTCTGGGAGTGAGTAGGTTGGTGTATGTTAGCACAGCTCTGCTGTGGGCATTGCAGCTGTACTGATTAGTGCTAACAGATTTTTCTTTATTCACATACTGAATTTATTTTTACTGGAAATTCATGACTGGATTTTTTATTTCTTTCTATAGGAAATCATATGCATTGGTTTAAAATCAAAACAAACACTGCAAGCCAAACTCAACCTTTCAACAGAAGATGAAAAAGCAGTGTCTACTTCAATGAGTCTTTTCTAATAGAAACTCTAGTTGGACAGTACCATTGCATACTCCCAGTTTCTTGTGACTTGCCCACAAAAGTACAAAGCTGAATAGATTCTTTCATCATCCTGTTTTTCATTTCAGAGGTTTGATGCCTTTGTCAGTTGTGATGCAGTATGTAAAAATTTGCAAATTGTTATATGAAGTTGTTTTGTCAGTTTGTGTGAGATTTTTTTAAATTCATCATAAGTATGCAAAGTTTTGTACTCAGTGGTGTTAAGTCAAGAAAGCACAGTCTGAATCTACCATGGCTTCAGCACTACACGTGTTTCCCTGGTGCAGTTTTCTACAGGGAACTTGCATTGCTCGGATCAGTTAGAGCAGTCTGGCAATTTGTTTTCTTAGTAGAACTTTGTATTTTTTTCCGGAACTTGGATTATAAAGGCATTTGTTCTATAAGTTAGCTGCTGCTGAGACATTTATTAGCTATAGCAGAAACATGCTGAATAATAATTCTCATTGAAGACCTGTAGGAGAAGAGTTAGGGTAATTGCATTATTGCAGGTCAGTTACAGTCAAAGTTGAGTACATTCTGTTTGCATTAAATGTTAACAACAAAAAAAACAAACCAGAAGGACATCTGCACCATGAAAAGCTGGCAACAGCTGCCAGGTTCCAGCCGGGGGTGTTACTCTACAGCCATCCTGGGACCCTCTCTCAATCCAGGAATAACTAAAATGAATAGTGTGAGCACACTGTGGTATTAGACTGATGATTAATTTTGCTGTCCTTGCAGGATTCACACATACTTCCATGACAAGAATTAAGAAATTTTAGTTGGTTGTGCTGTTTATCTGGAGCAGTCTTTGTACTATATAAAGATTTAAGTGTAATTCATGCTGTAATACGGGATTCTAACCAGAGCAGTAAGATAAACAGTGTTGGTAACTGAGATTGAAAAAACAACAGGCTTTTTGAATGGAAGCTTTGTGTGGTACCGTTCAGCCTGCTTAATCGGTGCAGTGCTTCTTTTGAACTATCCTTTTTCCTGAGGCTCTAGAAAAGAAGCTGTGCTAGGATAAGAATTGAAGTAAACATTTTGCTGAAGTATTGTCTGAATATTTTGACAGGCTGCAGAGCCTCACTTGAATGCTTGGACAGTACTAATACATGCTGCAGTTCTGGAGCTGTTGTAGTGGAAGATTCAGTGACTTGTTCAAGGTGTGGGATTATTTTTCAGTTCTTGGCAAGAAAACCCCCAAACCTTGTAGTTTTAGCTCTGCTTTGTTAAAAGAGTTTAAGAGTGATACTTCTGTGCCACTAACATGCTCCAAAATGACCGTGACTTGCTGTCATCAATCTGGATTTCAGCTTTGATTCAAACATCGGCAACTTCCTGGAGAAAACAGGTTGTGGCCTATTGAATACTGCCTGATCTACTGCAGGCAGAATTGTTATTTTATTATGTAATGGATGAGTGAAATTATGCCCAGAGTATTCCCAGAGAGTTATTTCTAACCTTTTCATGGTATTTATGAAGCATGGAAGCATCATATATACTTACTATTTCCAAACATAGTTACTCAAAAATCCTGCCCAGTACAGGATGAAAATCTCTCTCTCTGACTGTAGCTATTACAGACTCTGAAATCAAGGAATCAGTTCCTGTTTGAGACCTCTTAGAAGCAGATCATTCATGACTTACCCATCTTTCAATGTCTTTGAAGTATCATGCTGCTGGCCTGCAGTGCTCTCTCTGTCTCCACACTGCAGTGATTGCCAGTAATTTGGAGTAGGCCTAGGGAGCTCAGCACCTGCAAGGATGCATCTATCAAGATTTTGGTTTTTTAAAACTTTGTGAGAAGTGAATGCTAGCTATGAGCCTCAGCTTCATCAGTTTAGGTTGTCTTCCAACTCCATCTGTGTGTGCCATTTCCCTGCGTAGCATCTCTGACTCTGTACTGCATTTGAAGTTCAATCACACCGGATTTGAGATTAAGGGGTAGAAGGAATAACCTTTACAGGACAGGGCTTTTTCCTCAACTGACATTTTCCCTTGTTTCCCCATAGATCTGTAAGTGTATTTTACCTTTTTTTTTTTTTTTTTTTTTTGGCCAGATTCATTAAAGAAACACTTCTGATTAAATATGTCATGCTTCACATTAATTAGAGAATAGAGATTTTTTTTCAGCTCATTAGAAATGGATATTGATTAGTTGTTCAGTTGGTATCTTTGATAACCAGTAAATTTTCCGAGGAACAGGATGTTTTCACTGGTAGCTGAATGTGCAATCTGACACATGTCCTGCTCCAAAAGGATGCAATGCCTGCTTTTTATTTGGCATTTGTAGTCAGACTAACTTTTGATGGACTTAATCTTGCATTACTTCACTGTCATCAAAGTAATGAGAAAACTTTTTCACTTCCTGAGGAATAAATACCCAGAGCAAAATGTAGGAAATGCTATATCCTGTGTCCCCCTGTTATTTGTTGCTGAATTAAATTGAGTAACTTGCACCAAAACACAGACAGATCAGGATATACTAGAAAAGCAATTCTGATAAAGAATGGTAGCATCTGGAAAAAAACCCAAAAACCTCTCATTGCATCTCCAGTTGAAAACCAGGGATAGCAAGGAACTGAGTTTGCCTCCTATGAAAACCAAGAGAAACAGGTATTCCCTAATCCAACGGATGAAAAGGCAAAATAAATGTGATTATTTTAAAAAGTTACATTACAGAAAAGTCCCAGAAATCACAGAAAGTGTCATTTTTGGCCAAAATTAAAGCAAACCTAAGAAAAAAAAACTAGTGCAGCTCAGAATAAACCAGTAAAGTGCTTATTTATTAACTCTTTTTCCAGCTTAGCAATTATTTGAATTTAGAGGTAATTGTCATGATTTGTTTATATTCCATTTGTAAATATCTGGCAGCTTTTAGTCAGAGGTGCTTCTAATAAAGTATTGATTAATCGGGACCATTGTTTAACTCTGTCTCTTGTTTCAACAGAGCTGACAAGTGCCTGATGGTGACCAATTTTACAAGCATTAAGTTGCTACTTAAGCCGTAGAGCAGGGTGAGGCCATTTGCTATGCTTTACCCGTACTAGGCAAGAATGCAGTTATCGCTTTACTGTAGTGCGATGGGAGTGCTGGTGTGACAGGGTTAGTGAATTTGAAGTCTCAATCACAGTCTCAGTGCTTCTGCTGTAACTTAGAAAGCAGCTACTGAAGTTCTTCAAGTTTGTGTAATGCCTGAGTGAGAAGCTTTCTCACTGTGAGTCTACTTGCGTTTGCAGAACGATTGCACCTGTACACATGCAGTGTTACCATGAACTTGTGTTTACACATTGTCCTTCCAGTGATCTGCAGCATATTCCTTTTCTATCTGTATGTCTTTGGACTCTCCTTGCACCAATGCTCTTTAACCATAAGCACACAAACTCAGCTGCTTTTTAAGAATAAAGATATTTTTTTTAAAACCTTTATTTGCAAAGCATTTCGGAGCTCTAAGTAGCATTGGCGTTTTCGTGGTATATTTACAAATACAGCTTCTAAAGCAGACTCCAACTTCTGCATCTTTTGCACACTGCTCTTGCTGTGATAGGTGCCAAGGAATGCAAGCCCTTCACTGCACTCCCTCAATCTGTTGAGGGCTGGATCTCCAGTGTAGGGGGACCATGCAGACTTCACTGCAGTTTGGCTTCAACCTCTAGGACACAGCCTAGTGAAATGTCTGGTGTTTCTGAGCAAAGAAGGCAGGGCCAGGACCTAACTCACTTGTCTAAGATCTGCTTGAAAGCTCAGTGATAATTGCAGAAGGTGGACACTATATAGCTTTGTGTATCTTAAAATTTGAATCAATTATTGGTGTAATATCTGTGTTTTGGCAAATACAAATTAGTATGGGTCTTTATGGTTGTGTGATCTATGCTGCCATATTAGTCACCAGCTTTGTGGCTGGCTACACTGCAGATCTGCTATGCTGGGTTGATGTCTGAGTTGCACAAATTGTCATTACACTTGGTCTGAGGGGTGAGAGCAGTTTAAGTCAAACAAGTGGTTTATTTGATTAGTTCTATACAGAATAGTGGCTTTTTTTTTGTTCTTGGAAACACTGGCTAGGTAGTGTAGTGTGGGGAGGATCCCTCTGCCACTGAAATGCTTCCTTTGTTAAATATGTATTGCTTTTCTTCAGTAAAGGGAGGTATTGCAGGTGTGATCTGGTTATGTCAGATGCAATACTTTATGTTCAAGTCTCTGGCAAAGAATATTTTTTCTGTTCCTCAGAAATCTAAGATAAAGATAGCTTTCACCATGCTTTGCATGGGGCACCGTGGTGTCCTTGAGTTGGTAGAAGAAAGAAAACTGCAATCGTCCTCACACTTGAGAGAAGGTTATGAAGCTACAAGTGGAACTGCACATCTGTGATCCATATACTCCATCATTAATACATTTTTGTATGAAAACACTTGGAAGGAACAATGTAACTGTATTAAGGTGTGTGGGTGAATTAACAGATACTTTAGATCTGTTCCTAGCTAAGTCATGCAGAAATCTCTTCTGAAATGCTGTTTGCCTCTAGGAATAAATGTGATGTGAGCTGTGTAATTGTTTCCCAACCGTGCTGCCAGGCAGCACCCTCCTTAGACAGGGAGCTACGAGGCACGCCTCTTTATCTCTGAGCACGCATGGACATGAATGCAAACAGGTGACACGTAAGACTCTGGGCTGTGTGCCAAAGAGGTGGTGCTAGAAACTTACAGCTGGAAGTACTATCTCCAGTGTGCCCTAACTATTCCTTTAGCAGAGTTTGGGGTAAGTGACGTCTTTGCTTAAAATTAACATGCTTGAGGACTGTTTGATTTAGAGCATGTTCAGATTTCCTGCGTTTTACAATGTGCGTGTGTGTATGGGTGTACACATCTCTTTATCTGCACCTCAGTAACTCAATGACTTTCTTTTTCTGGCTTGTTTTTAGTTATTCATCTTTTTGTCCTTTCTTCATTTTTCCTTCTCACCTCCATCAGCTCTGTAGCAGCACAGAAGTTGCATGTTTGTGCAAGGCCAGTTCAGAACATATATTCCATCTCCCCCTACTGCTTAGGGGAAATCCTGCATGCCAGGCCCATTTCCTTAATTTATACAGGCAGGAGCAACATTGCTTCTTCCATATGTGTTTCATTGGAGGCAAAAATACGTGCCTGTTAATGTGGAAGTACCTTGGTCTAGGGAATCCACTGAGCAAAAAGCAGCATCTGCTTTCAGAGCATGCCTTCTTGACGAGTCATTATACAGATGTCTGTCAGCAATGGAAAAGGTCAGGAGTTTTCCCAGCACCTGTCCCATCTGTGTGTCAGGCAAAGTGCAAAGCCAGAGCTGAATGGGATTTGAAGAGTTTGAGCAACCTGGTCTAGTGGAAGGTGTCTCTGCCCATGGCAGGGGAGTTTGGAACTAGATGATCTTGAAGGTCCCTTCCAGCTGAAGCCATTCTATGATTCTATGATTACTTCCTTTATTTTTGAAGGAAAAGTAATTCGTAGACCTGCTAGTTTTGTTTAAAAATAAGGAGGTTTTGTGCTACTTATGAGAACTGGAGTAGTTTACAAAAGGCAAAACTGGGGGGGGCTAAATGTGGAGCCTAAAACTGTGTCCATCAGCAATTTTTTTTTTTTCTGCTTAGGAGTTGTTCATCTTAGAAGCAAGACTTGGGATGATCATGTAAAACTGAATTAAGATTTTTTAAAAAATCCTTGTATATTTACAAGGATTCATATCAGAAGTAAAACAACAACAAAAAACAACCAAAAAAAACAACCAAACAAACAAAAAAACAAACCCAAACCAAAATTGGAAGGAAAAAAATAGTCTGGATTTTTGATACCAGGGTCATGACTTAAAAAAACACCACAGCAGTTTTTGCTGTGAACATGCATTGCTGTTAATTTATTATTATTTCTGTTGTGTGGAGCTGGATGTGTCTGGGCACTATGTCTGCAGGTCTCGGAAGTGGAGGGTGGAGATCACTTTTTAAATATTTGTGCAGGGAGGAGGACAAGTCTTGAAAGTTCTGTGAATGATTGCTTTGCATGTGTCCAAGGGTAGGTTAACTGTGCAGGGTTTCACAAGAACCACTCCCGGGAGATACCTGAATAATAGATTGACATTATGGGGTGCAGTGAAAGGTGTGTCCATTTCAAAAGCCTAAGAAGAAAGTCTTCTCAAGCATAGCCTTTAGAAATAATTTCTATGCCCTTCCTCTGAAGGGGTCCTAGTCCTCTATCAGTAATCTGGAGATAATGTTACCAGCCATATACAGAATTGAAGTGTAAATGGTTTGCATGATGTTTGTCCAGTCAGATGCTCTACAAATCAGGTAAGACACTAGAAATACCTATAGGTTTTACTTCTCCAAGGTCTAACCTTGACCTTTCTGCTTTAACAAAAGCTTTCATCCAACTCTGCCCAGTGGATTGGGGCAGCTGAACCCTAAATGTTTCTGACAGTGCGAAGTATGAGCTGCACTGCCCTTGATTCCTCTGTAAGGTCTTGCACAGAGTACAAGATAAAATATCTTTCTTATAACATAAATTAGGAGTGATTAGATGGCACTACCATTTGTATCCATTACTAAAAGTATGTTCTACATACCTGTAGCTGGCTAACAAAATAGCAGCAAGACAAGGCAATACTTCGGTGTGTGTGTGGGACAGCACAGTAAATGCCAAGAGGCTACTTTCTTTGTAATACGCTGGCACAAAGATTTGCATTTAAGTCTATTTAAGCAACATTGAACTCGGAGATACTGATGCTGAAAGAATACATACTTGAGTAGAGGTGGAGCTTACAGAGCCTTCTGGCTTTGGAGAACATTTGAGGGCAAAAGAAACAGCATATACAAGATGGAAGTCAACCCAAATTTTTGGTGAAAATCTCCTTGTTTGCTTTGTAAAATATTTTTCCCTTTCTTTCAGTGCATGTCAATGAAAAGATTTTGTAGAGCTACAAGGTAGGTGATCTGATTTTTACTTTTTAACTACTTTTTTCTTCCCCAGCAGAGGGGGATTTAAAAATAAAACCCTCAAAACCCCATTTGCTGGTGTGCTGGAGTGTCTAATGGATTGTGACTTTTAAATGAATCTCAAAATGCTCTTATGTCAGTGTCTGGCTGTTCAACTGGCTTACTTGAATATGCTGCTCCTTTAGACCTGAAGAGTAGATGCAGGCCTGCAGTTGTGGTGCTCACTGATGACAGTAACTGTGGGTTTTTTTTGGTTTTAATCTTTTACTCTATTGTAAAGCTCTGTTCTGAAACACAGCAGTCTAAAGTGGATTAGCTGGCTGTGGTGTGTGAGTGTGAACTCTGGCACCTAAAAATCTCTTTCCTGGAAGATTTTACTGTTATTGGTGGCACAATGTAAAATATGCCTTGTCTGGAGAAAGGGAGGCTTCAAGGCTAAAAACGGCAAAAAAGAAGTGTGAGATGCTTTCCACTGACTTTTCAGTTGGAGAGTATCTGGGTGTAAATCTGACTGTTGTCTGCCTTTTGGTTATGTTTAGTCCAGTTGTGGCTAAGCCAAGAGTAAGGCTAACATAAATTTTGAAGGTAGTTACAGTTTTAACTTACTGGTGGTAATTGACACCCACATACTTGAGATAAGAAGTTTGTACCAAATCTCAGGTTGATATTCAAGAAATGAGTTGCTGTTTTGCCATTGATGCAGTGTTTGACTGAAATAGTTTTGACTAGTTCAAGCTACAAATAGTTCCAGAATTACTTATATACAATTGAAATGTGAAATTCTAAATTCTTAAATGGTATTTTATTTAATCATCTATTTTACTTTTTGTATTTTGGTATCACCCTCCTTCATGAGAGACAATTTTAATGCCAGTTTTATGTTGGTTTTAGAATGGTTATTTTAGGCTTATCTTTTCATGTTCATGTCTTTCAACACAATATAAGGCAGCTCTCCACTGTTTGTTTTGGGGGAAGAGTGGCTCAGTAGCTACTCAACAAAAAGTACTAGTGCACTTACATTGGTGTTTCTAGTAGACATGAAATGTGACAGGGATTTTTGTTACCCATTCTCACTATTAACTGCGCTTTGATCAGGCTGTATCTAATACTGTTATTTTTTCAATGGCACAAAAAAGGACTAAAAGAAATTTCTTAAGTGTGTATGGGCCGTGTGAAAACATGACAATTCAGGATCAAGATTTGGTTTTAATGATTACCTAGATGCATGATAAAATCTTTGAAAACATTGGGAATTGATCCTCTAAACAAAACAAATCCCTAACAATGGCAAGAACAACAAGAAAATGTTGCTTGGTTATTTTTATTCTTCGTACAAAAAGACTTTGAAGACTGAAGAGTAGATATTAATTGAAAATCCTTGTAACTTGTTTAAACATGGTGGGCAGTCTGGAAAAAAATTTTTTTGCATTAATGTCACAGTTAACATAAAGTCAGAATTGCATTGCTGGTACCTTTAAGTAGCTTTTGCCAGCATCCATGCAGATTAAAACCAGTTACACAGTTCATGGTCCAAATGTCTTGAATACGTTGACCTGGATTTTCAGTCTTTCTTAAGAAAGTTAAAATTGTGTTGCTTTCTCTTTCTAGTAAGAGGAATGTAGTGAAATTAACTATGCACTTACTCAGTCACAGCTGAATTTGCTATTAATGATAGGCAAATTGATAGGCAGTGTAAAAGAGTAGGGAACTGGTCCCACTGCTGGATGCTTTGTAGTTCAAGTAATGACGTGCAGGTTAAACATTTGTCAAACAGAAACCTTGAAAGAGTTATTGACTGACTAATCCTTTTTGCCTTGCTTTCTAAGGTGTCTCCTGAATTTTCACTATGTCTGATGGGGACTATGATTACCTCATAAAATTTCTAGCACTTGGTGATTCTGGAGTAGGAAAGACGAGCCTTCTCTACCAGTATACAGATGGCAAATTCAATTCCAAATTTATCACAACGGTGGGCATTGACTTTCGGGAAAAAAGAGTGGTGAGTTTTCATGGTGTCTGATTTAAGATGGTACCTGTCCTGTGACGAGGAAATAATCTGATTTTACTTGGTTATTTTTGTCACTGTTCTGTGTTGTCCCCATCTTTTTCCCAAAAAGTTAAAGTAAAGTAAGAAGTGCTGATGCTAACAAGCCACTTCTGTTGCTCAGGAAGTGTTGCTGAGTGTGTCTGCTACTTGCATTGTGCACTTAGTGCCTGGAGTACCACTTTTGTAGTTGAACTCTCTTCATGAGGAAGGTTTGGGCTGCAGTAATATTTTTTTTTTTGTTGCTGTTTGTGAACATAAATTGCAATGCTGATTTTAAAACCATTTAAAAACATGTGAACAAAACAGGATAACATAATACATGGAGCCAGTCTGGCTTCCTAGGCAGTTACCACTACCAGAGTCAAATTGTGAACAACAAGGAAGGTTTATTGTTTGGTTTTGTCTTTTTCAACCCCTGAATTGATACTTCTGATATGAAGCTGAGGACTGCATTATAGCCAATTGGATAGTGGTTCTTACTGCACTGAGCAACTGAGTTGGCACAAGTTTTGTTCTTATGTAAAAGTATTAAGTGTCTTTCAGTGTAATCTGATTTCACACATGTCCAGAAATCTGGATGGTGTAATGGACATTGTGCAGAGTGGCTTTTGATGGATGGCATGCATCATGTAGTGCAAGGAGCAAATGTCTTGGTGAAATGCAAAACTGGTTTCTCGAATAAGTTATTATTTCTTTCATGGGGTAATAAACATGGTGGGCTTATTTGATTACTTAGGATAAGAATCATATAATCTACAAATTCAGCAAGTGTATGTATCTCAAAAGATATCTTTGGTACTCTGGTAATCTTTGGTATGACAGTTGGAAGGTAAAGATGACTACCTAACATGAAGTCTTCTAAACAAGAAATTAATCTATTTTTATCTGATCCCTCCAAAGCTAACAGATGCACTCATTTATATTATGCTGAGTAAAATGTTCAGCTTTTATTACTATCATCCAATTCCTGCTCTCTAAGCTATAATAAGATCTACCCTCAGCTCTCTTTCAGCAATCTTTTGGCAGCTAAGAAGAGATACCATTATCTTTATGAGTACATTCTGTTTGCAAATGAGGTTGTCTTGGTGGTACAAATACATTGCCAAATTGTATGATCCAAGTGTTGCTTCCTTAGATTTTAATTTGAACATGATACAAGTTAATAACAAACAAACACCCCCC